>JANHFX010008491.1:0-29019 GCA_027560015.1 Chloroceryle amazona
AGAAGCCCCGTGGTCGGTGCGGAATCTAACAACGTGTTCTTGGTGTACGTTGTTAAGCACATTCAGAGTGGCTGGGTTTGTCGGTAAGTAACCGTACGGCTGAAGGTGGAGAGGGGAAAGTGGGGAGAGAGAGGCGCTGGGAGACCAGAGGCAAAAGGAAGGGTGCAGGCTCAGCCGCTGAGAGGAGAACGAGAGACAGGGGGTGCACTTGACAACCAGCATGCAGAGATGGTAAGAAGTTTACAGCAGCCTTTCGTTTTCATTCTAGCCTTTACTTTGGTGTGATTTGATTAATAAATTGTGCAGTAACACAAGAAGCCCTGCTCGCTATTCGGTGTGTTTCAGCCTTCAAATAAACAAGCAGCCGGGCAAGGCGAAGGAGTAGGATAATAAATAAATCAGCCCTGTGCTGCGTGGCTTGGACGAAAAAATTACTAAGAGGCTGTACTAAACTCTTGAGTCTGGGGGGTTGAAACAGGGTGGCCACATACTTTTTACCGCCTCCTTCCCTCCGCTAAAGATGAGGGGCTAGTGTAAAAAAAAGTGTGTGCGTCTGGAGGGAGGGAGAGTGAGTGAAGGTGGAGTGGGGCTGAATCGGACACAGGGTGGTCTGATCTTTTTTGGACACCACCTTCTGCTCGGAAATGAGTAAGGTTTGCACACCATGCAAAGGTAACCTTTGAGAGCGGGGGAAGGAGCTGAGTGTTTGCGTGCGAAACGACGCCTGAGGCAGGGAGACAGAAGTGTAAATCCACCTTCCCTACGAAACTTTTCCTTTTGTTGTGCATGTGCTTGCAGTTTGCACTTCTCCAATCAGCGACTGTTAGCAGAACTTGCAGAGTTATGATGCTGCCCTAACTGTAACAGTGAGGGGGGGAGCCCCCCCAAAAAACCAACTTTGACAAAGTTTTTGCTGCTTGTTTCACGTGCCGTGCAAATGCACGTCTCCTTTACAGCTGGGTTTTTGCAAGGCAGGGTTTGGGCTTTCATGAGCTCTTAATTTAAAAATGAAAAATCAAAATGACTGAGGACCTCGTTTGACTGAAGTCTGTTTGTCGGGGTTGTGATGTGAGGATAGGTTAAACAGCTGCGAAGAACAAGCACTTTTAGAGCCGTGACTAAACTTAGCATGCATAATGATAAACTGGCATTAAGAAGCGGACTGACCTCGGGTAGAACCGTGATGAGCCCATATTCAATGAAGTAGTGCATTTTCAGTGGCTGTTTGACTACTACCTTGCTTTCAGTCAGCTTTTGTCACTTCACTACAGGGACGTTATATCTCTGTCTTGTGTACCTTGAATATGTACATGTGCACATGCACACAGAACTATGTGAGTGTAGAGATATATATATGTACATACATACATATATATGTATGTATATACAGCACTCAAACTATAGAAACAGTGCATGTCTCTGTGAGTGGAGAACTTGAAATGGAAGGTTTGTGTTTTTCGCTTCTCTCCCTAACATGACATGTCTCGTTCCAGTGATCAAAGACACAATTGGAGTGTAGGAGATGCAACTGTCAAATGTAGGCAACAATAAAAAAAAAATAAAAATAATCATTACTTAAAAAAAAATAAAGGTGGGGAAAGAAGCAGCATGTGCCCAGGACTGTGGTTACAGTAACACTGACAGAAATTAAAGTGGTTTTGAAAGCAGCATGCGATTTATGATGGTTCCCATTTACCCTAGAGTCAAGCTGTTGTAAAATTGATGCACAAAAGACATCTTGTAATAATCCCGTGTACCCAGTATTAAAGTGGCAATAAGTGTCTTTTTGTGTGTGTGTCTGGACGATAGTTAAAATGGTTTGAAGCTATTTTTAAGCAAAAAATCAAAGCAGGATATTACGTCGGTTTTTTCTCTTAACCTGTATGTTAGCCGTGCATAGTAAGCCATTGAAATACTTTTTTGTGGAAGTGGGCTTTTATTTCTCATTAACTCCCATTTCTCCTCTGTATTATAACCCATCTCTGTAGACAAATTTTAAAACGGGATAGTGTTTTTGTCATAGTTTCAGAATACAAGTGTTCACAGTTTTAATTACTGAGTTAATTTCAGACAGTAATATTTAATAAGCCTGATCAGCAGATCTGCATGAGAATACTGAGTTCCTGTAAAAGTATGTGGAATTTTCCTTGCCCTTAAAAATTGCAGGAATATTTAATCTGAAATGTAATGGGGCATAGGAGCTGTCTGATACACTGTAGTTTCATTTTAAGATGTCATTATTAATGAACTATATAGCTCTATGTATGTTGTGCTTTAAAATCCTAAAGCACATGGATTTTAAATTTTACTCACTATGTATTTCAAATGATCCATCTTTACCTGGTCCAGATGCAGGAATATTTAAATGTAAATTATAAGCTAATTTGTCATGAGCAAATTTTGAAACTCTTTTTAAGACCTGGGATTGTGAAAGTGTTCCTTAAGCACAAAAACTGCACACATGGAAGAAAAACCCTGCCTGATACATTATTTTGTAAAAATACAACACTGTGATGTTTTAGGGAAAAAAACTGAGCTGATCTATGTCTTTGATCACTTTGCATTTTTATTATTCAGATACTTGTGAAAGATGGGTATGTGATTACATTAAACAGTGTAAAGGAACAGACAAAAGCAGGTATTACTATGGCTATATTAAAAAGTGTTACAGTTTGAATTTTCTAGTGAGTTTTTGAGTTCAGTGTTTTACATAACATTTTGTCCTAATCTTGCTTGCTGTCAGAAATGTTTCATGGTTGTGCAATTGCTGCAGTCAGGAATGCCAATTTGCATTCCAGGAGTGTCATTTGATTACTTTTATCTGCACAGCTCGAAGACCAGCCCAGACCTCTCATTTCATCTTGCCATGTCACGAGTCAGTGCTGTGTCGTCTTTTCAAAAATCTGCCTGATTTAGACAAGAAAGAAAAGTACTTTCATGTTGCAGCCGCAGTCCCCTGCTAACTTGTCAGCAGCAGGATATGATTCACTTGGGCCCAGAAGAATGGTACAGAGACGAGGGTTAGGCGGTTCAATAAGCCCATGGACAGGTAGTGTGTGACATCCCAAGAGAGCTTAAGTTAATGAAGAACAGGTCTGCTTAGTTCTTCACACTCTGACCTGGTGCTGTCCCCACAGTTTTCTCATTTGATCTTTCCCAGCAAATTGATCTTTTCTAGTTCTTTTTTGCCTTCCAAGTTAGTCCTTGTGGGACTGAAATTAGCAGAGCAACTTAAGTTGGATAATACAGCTGTTCAGAAAAAAGAAGAAATTGGACACTAGCTTATAAAGGGGGAGGGGAAAGTAAGCTATCCTTTCTGTTCTTACTCAGAATTGCTGTTTTTTTTTAAGTTCTATTTTAGAAAACTTCACAATAGCTGTATTACTTTGGAATGTCGCTTTCTTTTTTTATAGTCTGTATGGATGGTCCATTGCACACTATATTAAATGTGGATCGTATAAGTAAAACAAACATGCTCACAGAATAAACTGCAGGTTTGTTTTGGTATTTGTCAGTTGAACTTGCTTGTTAGAAATGATTTGCTAGTCTGTAATGAGGCTTTTATAGTTATCGTAAGACATTTTAAATATCAATTGCACATGCCAGCTACATTATTTATAGCCTGCTAAATAACTGTAATTCCATAGTATCCAATACTGAAATGCAATGGAGATTAAACAATAAAAGCCATTACAAATGATATGTGTAAATATTATGGTAGGTGAAAATGTAGTCAGCAAATTACCACTGGCATTACTAGGTTTTTTGAAAACCAGTGTATACATACAATTTGAGTTTGAACTAAGACACTCTGTACTTAAAATCTGGGTTTTAAAATGGGTCCATGGTATTATCTTTTTTTTTTATATAATATTTTATACTTAGTCATTGGAAAGTGGAATGGAGGTGTGTTCGTGTAGTTCAATACATGTCTATGTTGTCAAATGAAGCAAGATTTTGAACTAGAATTTGGTAAATAGTGTAAGTTGGAAATGATTAAGAGGGTCTCTAGTACTGCACAATAATAAGCAGTATTTAACTTTCTGTATTTAATAGCAGGTGTTCTCCCATATTATCATGCCCTTTCAAGTTGTAGGAAAAACATTGTTGAAAACAGTGCTGAATGAACACAAGTACACTTAGTAGTTAAGGGAAATACTGCTCTCACACTGTCAGTACTGCTTTTGAAACTGGGAAGGATCTGTAAAGGATCATTGGTCAGTTAAGCGCCTCTGCAGAGCTAGGGGGAGCTTCATGATTTTATAGATACGCCATAGGTAAGAAAAGGGGGGAAAATATTCTGAATAAGGGAGTGTTGATTATTTTTTTCACAGATAAAGATCTAGAATTTAGATTTTGAGGTGGCTTTATTCTATGTTACATATACATGTATGTCAGTGGGATTTGCGCCTGACTACAGACGTTGTCACTATCAGGCAAAACAGAAATGACCACCAGCAAATTACATTAAAACAATCCAAGTAAAACATTTAATTTAATAAAAAAAAAAATGATATTTTTTCCGCTCAGAATGGGAGTTTCTCCTAAAGATGGGGGTTTTTGGCAGTGTCCCTTTTCATTTTGTACATCGGAAACTGTCACCAAAATATGAAGTCTTTTCTTCACTGAATATTGTTTAATGAAAGAGTCCCGACTTTCAGTCTCAAGGTTTGCACAGGGCTTTTGATTTGATAATTTAATTTGATTTAATGGACACTGTTAGTATTAGAGGAAAAAAAATAATGTGCATGTCTGAAAATAGAAAAAAAAACCACCATAAAATACAAAACAAATAGAGGATATTTGTCACTTTGGAAATGTGTATCACTTTCTAATCCAGCCAGGAGTTTGTACTTAATTTAGAGGGATAGTATTTAGCATAGCTTAATAAAAAGGATATCTTTAAACCTTGAATTCAGTGTCAGTTTCATCCCACCTGAATTCTGACATATTTGCTCTAAAACCACATTGATAATAATTGCTCCTTAATAGTTACATGGCAGCTCTTAGAAACATTACTTTGGACCAACTTATTTACCATTTAAGTAAATGATATAATCCAGTGAGATAAACTACCATTTTGTCTCCTTTATTTCTTGCACGGTATCTCTCATTATGTGCTGCGCTAGTAAAAGCCTTTATTTGTTGATTATTAGAATGTTAGTACACTCAGGACTTCTGTAATTTAATGTGGTTGTTCAAAGAGATTCTCTCATTTTAGAATCCTTCCATAATAGTCTCACCACATGTTATAAATATGTATATTTTATACTCCAGATACATATGCAAATATTTTTTTCTTATTCCACGTAAATCAAGGTTCTTGAGAGAGAATGCTTATAATCTGCACCATCTATTTCACTACTTCTTTCAAATTCAGATATCTTAATCTGATTTGTTTCTGATTTGTTACTTTAGAGAGTTCTTTTTTATTTTTTCATGGAGTTAAAATATTCTACTATGTACTTAAATCAGATCTTTGTAGAAAACTATAAAAAGCTAGAGGAGTTTTAAAAACATGCTGAGCATTGCAGTTATTTTTTAATTATGAAAAAGAGAATGTCCATAATGCTGATTGGTAAACCACAAGCCAAAAGAAATTAAAATGGCGTAAGCTAACCACTACAAAGTTTTTAAGTCACCATGGTCTGATGCACTGTCTGGAGGTTTAGCTATTTTTTTTTGCAGTGTGTTACAATTGGTTACTTCTACAATTCTGCTGCACATAAAACTTAAACAGATAGGCCTGTTAGAATTCTTCAGCTACAGGGAAAGTTTTAGATGGTGTGCAAAGCATATTATGAACTGTTATCAGTTGCAAATGAAGCTGAGTGTATATACAACACCCATCGTGCTGTCAGCTGGAATCACCTAAATTAGTGTTGCAACTTTTATCATATTTGTCAAATATGTATTATTTTGAAACTTGTGATTTATGCTTTTAGTCAATGCTTTTTAATGTTGATTACAAAGATGTAACAGCAAACAAAAAACTTTTTTCCCTTTTTGTGACCTGACATTTGCCAAAGTACCCCATGCTGAAATTTCTTTTCAGTATCTTTTTTTCTTCCAAAGCCAGACATGTACCCAGACACAAAAGTCTCTGTGTATAGCAAGCTGTTTTAAATATTGTGACTCGACGATGTGCTGTCCTTTCTCTTCTTGAGCCAAGGATCTCTGCTCAGTGTCTGTGGATTACCAAGCCCCTTCTTTATTGTACCTCTTGTCAGCTAGTCCTATTCATTTAACCTTTCATTAGTGTCTGTGCAGCTTCACTGTCTGGAAAGGCAACGAAAAACCTAAAGGCCTACTGTCACAGTTATTAGATTTCTCGGTTACAACCCAGCAACCATAAAGGAGTAAGAGTCAACACTATTGTCATGCATGCTGCTATCCTGGGGTGCAACTCTTCTGTGCATGTCAAGGACATGTGCCACATGTTGATAATGCATCCCAGGGATAAATGCACAACATGGGGGATAAACCAAGGCTGGCACTAATGAGCTTTGTAGGAGTTATTGCAAAGACAAACAGTTGTGAAGGAATTTTGCTTAAAACACCACAGAGATGGACTTGCATCAAGTGTTGCCAAGGCTTGTGTGTGAGGTACTTGTCAATCATGTTAGTTTCATTTAAGTGCCATTTGCAAGCAAAAAAAAATTTCTGTGACTAATAAATGTATAGCTTTTCCTTTTTTTCAGCTATCAGGATAAAGTGTTCTTGAAGTAGCCCTCAGTATTGCATTTAATTTTTTTCTGTTTACATGATTTGGATCAAAACCTGCAAATCTTCCAAATTACTTGAAAAAATCCCTGCAAATATGGATTAAAATGTATTTTAAAATACCCTGGTTAGCAAAGCTTCAGATTCACTCTTGGTACTGTAAAAGCACTGCCTGAGGCATAAATTTGGCTGAGAATATCTAGATGCATCTGAATACTTTCTTCTACATTTGCCACCCAAAGAGCCAAAATTATTAGTTATGACACTGTTTCCTCATTTTGCTCAGGTACATTTTCCACTTAGTCCAGTGCAATATTCAAATACATTTTCCTTCTAAGGTTCCTTTGAAGCCTGTTTTACATACTCAACCAAATCAAACTGAACTGAGCACTCCATTTTTACAATACTAAAATGTACATGCTTATTCCTGACCTCTCTATAGTTGACCTTCCAGAATGCATCTTAGTTACATTTTTACCGATAGTATTGTAACACTATGATACATAACTTCATAGGACTTTCATAAGGATGTGTTGGCTGAAACAAAATTATACCTGTAGATTTATAGTTAAATTATAATTTATTAATTCCTCTTAGTTCTGTGGAAAGCATAAGAGTATAACGTTGGTCCTGTTCATAGCAAGATTGAAGGCTGGAGTAAACACATTGAAATTAGTTGAGTTCTGTGAAACTGTTGAATAAAATCTTGTCACCTCCCTTACACTTTCCATATGGCATGCTAAGAGGATTTAAAAGCTCTAGTGGGCTACTGGAAAATTCTTACAACTTTCATGTTTCAGATACGCTGTTTAGCTTGACATCTTCAAAAAGTGTTAGTGGTCATCATTTATTACAGCAATTTTGAACTTGTTAGGTTGTTTTCTTTACATTTCTGAGAGGAAAGAAGTGGTGTGGTTGCACCTTTTGCTTTAGATCAGAACATTGAAACCAAAGTGATCAGTAATTTAGTAGTTTGTTGTAGGAAAAATTATCTCCAAAGAAAATAGTGTTTGAGAAAAAAATTGGCAAAAATAATCTCTTTATTTTTCTTGTTCAAACACTGGAAACCTTTGTAATGCTGATACTGAATTCCACTTTCCTCAAATTGAAAGATAAGCTGTTATATTTTGTGATTTGAATTAGACAAATATTTAAACGCAACAAAATCTTCAGACATGAGCTGGAACAAAAGTAGTAGTGCCTACTTAGTTTAAAACATCCTTTCATTACTAGACTTATAGTAGCTTTGATGAATCTAAAACTTACCACATGGTTTCCAAATCAAAGATGAAAGGGCCAGTTAGGAATCAAATAAATTTTCCTGTTGAAATGTAGCATTTGACATTTAGAAAGATGTGCTCAGCATGATGAACCATTTCACTTTACTGCAACTAGCCTGGTGATTTTTGCAATAAAACTACTTAGAAATTGAATTGAGGTATAATAAATTCAAGCTAAATTAATTTGGAAGTCCTGTTTAATGCCATTTTTGAACTGAGGGAAATACTTCCCCAAAAGTGTTTTTTTCCCCTTTATTGTTAGTGCATGCCAATTTTCATTGCTAAGAATTTTTTTTTTCTGTGTGTGTGTGTTTGTTTTGATAGACTGTTACTGGTCTAACTCCATTGGCTTTGTTGTGGCAGTATGCCAGTTTTATTAAAGAAAGGTTTGTTATTCACCACATTGTAAAATTACTGGTATATTCCTAGTACAGAACAAAGAAAGTTTGTATGTTTGAACAGATATTATTATGTACAGAAATTTATACCCTACAATACAGTTGGGCAGTGCTTTTATACTGATCTGATGCCAATTATATTGTTTCTGAAAGCCTGGTGATAACACTTCACTTTCCACAATGAGATTCTGTACAGAATCCTAGAGAGCATCATGGAAAATGTTTTGCTGTTCTGCTGAAGATGCTAAGAATTAGTAAAAATTAGTAAATACTACTTAAGTAATAGTGAAAACTTAAGAGCTTTCTTCTGTGATAGGCATGGCAATATTTCAGTTAGCAGCTATATTTTGAGTTGGCTTTTGAAGATATGTTGTCTCTCATGTCTCATACAGTATGCCTGATCAAATTAATGACACTATGAGCCAGTTGGCTAAGCAATGTGAAGAGGATGAGGAATTTACGTTCTTCAGTACACAAACTGGTGTTAAGATTGTCCCCACACTTCAGTGCTAATATTATAAAGCAGTGTGTGAAATTGCATATGTTATGTAACTAAAGGCCTCTAAGGGAATTTAAGTCTAAGCTGATATAATTCACATGGTAAGACAGCAAGAAAGTTAAGTAGGAGCAGGAAGCAATAGCCGATAAGTGATGAGTGATTTAAAGATTTCTAGTCCTTTACTTAAATTATACTTCTTTTTTAACTTTTGCCATTGGAATGTAAGTTATAGTCTTCTCTACTTCCTTCTCTTATCCACTTGTACTACTTTGTGTATCATGGTGAATCTTGTTCATCAGCTGGCTTATTGAAATGATTTACGAAATCAAAATGATTATTCCATAACTAAGGAGTTCTTTAGTTGCTGAGTGGACACTCAGAGAGGATGCAGGTATACCCTTTTATGTTGCTTTTTGGAATGCTGGAGGCAGCAATGGATGGGAGTGAGCTGCGTAGTTCTTCATGGTTTGGCTTGGTGGTCTGAAAGTGACAAACTCCTTTCCATCTCCTGCTGATTTATAGCTGCCATGAATACTGTAGTAGTAGTTTTCTGATTAAAACTAAGAGGAAAAATTCTCTGTAATGCTGTCGATGGCAGGGAAGGAGGTGGGTGTGGCTGATAGTACAATGCTGAAAGAGCTTGAACAGGCTTGTATCTCTCATCGCCATAGCAGCAGAGCAAGAGGCTTGCCTCTTTCTACTTTACACACCTTTCCTGTCTCTCATCTTACTTGTGTGTGGATGCCTATTAAATGGTTCACAGCTATGGGCAGTATTGTGGGATGAGTTTTGCATAATGTGTGAGTTCTGCAGTTGGAAGTCACTAGGCTACATAGAGGGTATGTGACCATGTTAGATAAACCTACTGCCTACCTATAACACAGCCAGTTACTAACTGCTGACTGTCAAACACTGAGGACTGAAAAAGTCACTTTTCTCATGCAGCTGTTGCGAGGCCCATGAAGGATCTAATCATAGCACACTGAACAGTTGCAAGGGATAAACCTGCTGAGTGGTGAAGTCAAGAGAGCTGCTATTTCCCTCACTTTTGTGGATTTAAGCCTCAAGGATGTGACATAACGCAACTATTCACCTTCAGACTTTAAGTTTAAACGTAATTCATTTTTGCTCTTGAGGTGATAAGCTTATAGATATAAGTTTAGACTCATAAAAATCAAAATATTCATGCTCCTTTGTTTTACATGTTACAAGAATGATTTTGATGTGCTTTTAAAAAATCTATCAGTAGCATGTATGGAAAGATGAACTACAAATGTAATGGAAGTAAAAAAGTTTTCCTCTGTGGGTGTGTGTGTATATTTGTATATATAATATATATGATGGTATATACATACACAATATGTATGTCTTTATAAATGTATTAACATATAAATATAATATATAGATATACCCTCAAGCATAGTACACATATGGTGCATCCATACATGTATACATACAAATGCATAGATATATGAAGGTTTTTCTGGACAGGCGTGTTTGTTACCAGAAAGGCTTACACAAAAGTAAGACATAGATCAATCTCCAAAAGTTTATGTGAAAATTAGTGCACTGCTAGAAGGGAAACCAAGTATTTTTTTCTCCCATTAATCTTAGGAGAACAGTTTAGGAAATACTGATTTCGGTTTGGAGTTTTGTATTTCTGATTTTATCTTCATTGTTCTTCACCTTTCTTACCTGTTATGTATGTTATAAAGCCTCTTTCTCAACATTTACACACAATTCATTTTGTTTCCTTTGAAAAATATATTATTCTGTGATTTGAAAGTTGCCATAAATATTACTTAAACCAATGCCAGTATTGTGAACCTGTCTTAAATGAATTACAGTAATAATATCTAGACCTGATAACAACCAAGCCTCGATATCTCTCTGATTCTGGGAACTAAAGATGACTATTCCAGCTTTTGGGGATATTCTCCCTGGAAAAGCAGTGTAGGATTGGATTTTTTAGAAGAATCCCTACATTTTTCTCCTAAGTTAGGGATCTTGTTTCCTTTAAGAAGCCTGATGACTTCCATTGATGATTACAATATTTCATGAAAGACATGCCACTGTATCTTTTGTCAGACACTCTAGAAGAAGAATGACCAAAAGTGATTTGGCATTTCCTTGCCTTGCAGAAGAAGATCTTCAATCCATTGATCTTTGGTTCTATTCCTGTTACAATATACATTGAAGCATATTGTAATTATATTATCATGGGAATGTTTTCACAATGCCCAGGCTTAGTTAGTTATTGTTATGTTACAGAAAGTATCTCTGTATTTTCTGTGAAAAAGCTTCAGGATTGTCAAGATTTTAGTAACCTGCTGTTCGTAGTAAGATAGTTTTGGGAATAACTGTTTATAACTGAGGCTACTCATTAAGAAATGGGAAACATCAGGTGTTGGCAAAATTAAGTGCTAGGGTGGGAAAAAGCATTGACGAGTTTATAAACTGTATAAAGGTTAATGGAAGTTAGTTGAAATGAAGTCATGTTAATTAGCACATACCTTCTTTTACTACCATTCATGTCGTCATAGTGTTGCAAGTCACTGAGTCGTGCAGAATTGCTGAGTCCTGTGTGAACAGGCACAGGTGATATTTTACTCAGTTTCAGGCAAGGCAGAAATTGGTGCATTTGAAGCATTTGATAGTTTTATTGGAAGTACTGGGTGTTCTGTTAGAGAGTTTACACTGTACTGATTGCTGGCCTTTGGTACTTAAAAATCTCTCAGTTAACTAGTGTCTTGAAATTTCATCCCAGGATGTGAAGAAAATGTGTTACAAACCTGAGTGATAGGCCAAAGCCTAGGACATTCTAGGACTGTTCTCAAATAGAAACATAGGATATTTGTGGCAATTTGGGATGGAGTGAACAAAGATAATTTGCAGTCTATTTAAAATGAGCTGATAGAACAGATCAACAGATCTTCTCTTGCCAAAGCAGTCTGTACCACATCTCACACTGACTTCAAAAAAATCTTTGACTTCTTGAGTTCATGATTCTTGTGAATATACTTGCTGAAGACTGTTACTCCAAGGTAACTTTTAGCAGGAATTTAGAGTTTGGCAACTAATATGCACTGTCCTGATCATATGCAGTTTACTTCACTTTCCATTTCGGCAAAGATGAATGTCATGTGCTGCAAGCTTACTGATATATTGTGAACCTGTAGCCCGATAACCTGATGGTTACTTCTTTGTGTAGTTGTTTTCTAGTAGTTCATGGGTGTTTTGCCTTTGACTTCCATGAGCTTGATGTCCACTCGTGATTATGAGATGGGAAATGATAGGGCTGTGATATTAACAATTTCGTCCGAAGGGACCATGGGAATCTGCATTATAGCATATATTCAAGAGGCTTTTTTAATGTCTTATGCTAAGGGCAGCCAGTCCATGAATAGTATCAGAGTCACCATGCTTGTTAACCAAAACCTCAGCGGAACTGAGGAAGAAACATTGTCTGGAGAAGAAGTCCAGTCATCCATCTAGAGTAGCAACTTTTAATAACTGAAAGAAGGAGGTAATTTTATTATAAGTGATAGCTGCAGAGTTAAAAAAAACCACAGCTGAATACATATCAGTAGATGTATGGTCTGCATAATATAATAATCTTGTAGCATACATATATATTGATGGTAAAGGATGGAAATGTGGGTAATAATGTATTTCTGTAGTATAGTATAATTATCAAAATACAAGGCTCTCTTAAATAGAACAAAATCTGTGGATCAACTTCATAGAATCATAGAATACCAGGTTGGAAGGGACCTCAAAGATAATATAGTGCAATCTTTCTTGGCAAAAACTTGATCTGGTTGATCAGTGCAATGCACATATAGTGGTCTATATGATTATTTGCTGTTCTCAGGTGTACTGTAAATCTGGAGTGCACTGAATTGTACTATTTTCATATTTACTCATACAAGCATTACACTATTACTTATTTACAGTGCTTGAAATGCACCAGTGCCTTTTAATTGCAGGATCTATGCCCACAAAATATGCAAGATGAAGTCCTCTTTAGGTGAAGCTAGTTTTCTAAATGTACTGTTACTGGGAGTTGTAGGGCTGTAGTTTCTGAGGCAGGCACAATTTAGACAAAGCTAACACAGGCTGATATTTTTGAGCTGTATTCAGATGTTGTCAACTTTGTTTCTTTCTTCCTCAAGATTAGGTTATTTTTCTTCCTGCTATATTCATGAACTCAACTAATGCTGAATGTAGCTCACCCAGTTAACTATGCAAGTTGTTAAACAGACTGCTGCTGAGGTGGTGTTAAAGGTACTGGTTTTAACTAAGGAAGACTCAAAATGGTTTAATCCTAAATGCCATGTTAGCCCTGTTACCACAGCTGTAATAAACAACAACTCTTTCAGCCATGTTAGCCCTGTTACCACAGCTGTAATAAACAAACAACTCTTTCAGCTTACGAGGGAATCAGCATCTGGTCCTGTAATTTCTTCATGGGAAACTCTGTCTTTATAAGTTTTATTTCTTGCCTCATACAGACGTAGTATGTGACATCACAGGCACACTCTTTCCAAGTATTTGGCAAAGCTTGTTTTTTGTTGGGTATCTGAAGGAGGAAGAAGAGGGTTATTGTCAGTTTTTGTCTATATGGGTCATGGTATATGCTGACAAAAGAAATATTTTTGCCAACAGTGCTACATCGTCTCTCAAAGCTAAGTTGATGGAGATGGCATTACTAATTTTGGAAAGGCAATGTATATTTTTTGTTTTAATTTTGTCTAAGTGTGAAATTAAAGAAGCTGTGCTGTTAACTTTTATAAGATAGGTAGCAAAGTTGAAGTATCTAGTTTGTTTGTATATGAAGAATATGTAAACTGCTGTATAAACATTTGAAAAACCTAAAAAAATACTACTGATGCAAATACTTCATTAATTGCAGCCAGAAAAGGCTATTAATTATGACCATTTTTACTTGACACATACTTTCCAAGATAGCTGCCCCACAAATTTATGTACTCACAATATTATTTACAAAGACAGATTCAGTGTTTCGTGTTACAGAAAACTGTGATCATGGGACTTCCTGTTCAAAAAAATGACATTAAAAATTCTTCTTTGTAGGGAAGATGGCAGAAGAAGGAGTCCCTTCTGAACATCTGAGAAAGCATATGTAAACAAGCTGAAGTCTAATTCTTTCTGTAGACTGAAGCAAGACATCCATAAGGTTAATCCTTATGGACATTCCCATTATATCTCATTTGGTGTCTTGTTGGTTTCTTAAGTAGAAACATTTAGAAACTAGATACCTAATTGGAACTGCGCAGAGTTCACTTACTCTGAATTTTGTCCTAAAGGCTCTTCCAGGGGCTATTGGTTGAAGGGATGTTGATATGTCTTTGACACTAATGTTCTTTTTTTCTAATGCCAAAATAACTATCACTTGTATAATCCTTGCCTAATTTATTTTAGAATTGATAGAATTCGGTGTTTCATCCCAGATTTAAGATCCCATGCCCAGAGTCATTAAAGAAATCTTCTTTGATTTATATAAATGTTTTGTCATAATGTAGTCTTTAGAGAAGAATTACACCCTTTCACTAAAAGAAACCATTCAAAGGATTGAGGTTGGGTTTTTTTCCTTAATTTGTTAATATAGCCCATTTTAGTGCTGCAGGGCAATATTTTTTTCTTTCCAGATTATGAAGGGTGTTTCAGCTGAATATGTTCATACCTTTAAAAATAATTTGCTGTGAGAACTTTTTAAGTTGGAGGGTGGTTTGTTTTGTTTTTTTTTTTTTCTTTCCATAATATAGTATACCTTGCCTTTGAGCTTTCAATTTAAGTCTTCTGTCATATACTGCCAAAAAAGTTTGTTCAGAGCTCTGTCTATGTTGAAACATGTATGCCTGTCCCAGTGTCATAACTAATTATATACCTTGTATGCTTACTTCTAGTAATTGGAAAGTAGACCTACCGCAGGATAAGTTTTAGTATTAGATTGTATCTTGGGGACATGTTACAGAAATCAAGTTTCTACCAAGCAGCAACTTGAATTTGTAAACAGATATTACTATTCTAAGGGCATCATCTCATGATTTTTTCTTTACATCTGTGTGTGTTAGTTTTAAACTTGGGGAGAGAGCATTTCTGAACTGTATCTCTGCATGCGTAGTAATTATAACCTACTTCTCTTCAACCACAGCATTCTGAAGTGTCTGTTGTTGTCTCCACTTGAAATGAAGTCCTCTTGCTGTCATACTGTCTTTCTGCAAATTTTGTTTGGTGGTTCAAAACTTCCTAAAACTATGTCTGTACAGTGCCTTGCTAATCCTGCTTGGCTGCAATGCTGTTTTCTGTTCATTTAACAAAACTAAAAACCAAAATAAAGCCCAACCAAAAAAAAAAACGAAAAGGAAAGCAAGAGACTGGCATTTTGATCAGGGGAAAAAACATGAAAGAATGACAGGGAAAAGTAACACTCCTTTCATCTTTTTCTTTGCAGCATCTTTTGGTTGTGTTTTGTGTGTATATATACATGTATGTGTGTTTATGTATCTATAAATTTTACTCGGTACATGCAGAAAGAGAGAAGGAACCTTGTGTTTTTGTGTGAGGTTCTACTTTGCATGCTCATAGATAGGATAGCAAACAATGACTTACATGCACCAGTACATACAAAATATGCTCTCCTTGCCCATGTCTGCTGAATGAACACTTTGCCAGTCTTAAGTCTCAGTGCTTCACATCTTGTCACAATTAAATTCTTAGGACTGACTTTTAATGCAAACAATAGATTTCAGTATTGTCAGGATGTGTTCTGATTTTGGTCATTCTGTATTACAAGACCACATTTTTTGGGGAGTTGCATGGCTACTTACTGTTGTGCATTAAAAACTGTTACTTTCAGAGTGTATGTATTATTGTATTACTAAAACTACAATAGTAGTGCTTGTATTTCTCCTAAAGAAATAAATATATATTTAGCTAAAATAGAAAAATAATGAACATTTCTATGATAATGATGGCAATTTTACTTGGAAACATTATTTTTTATTTGTTTGATAAGGAAATAAGTGGTTGTTTCTCAAGTTAAACCTCTTTTCCAATTAAAGGTTTCATAGACAACTTACTGGGTATTTAAATTTCTGTGTTATATGTTAGTTTCTATGTTCAGAAAGCAGCATAATTTTATCAATTGAATTTGTTATGTTGTGGTCTCTTCAAAATTAATGCATGTAAAATCACTTACTTTGAAAGTTTTTGACAAATTTGTATTTTTTAAGCAGTTCTGGTGTCTTCTTCAATTTTATCTTTTAGATTCCTCTCACAATAGGCATTTCTAAGAAGGTTCAGTGGAGAAGACTGGGTCAATCTGACAAGGGAATAGAGTTAATATTGCTTACAAAAAAAGATGAGCGTACTGCATGTAAATTCTTTTAAGTGATTTTAAAATTCAGGTTTCTTTTTCAAAGATAAGCAAAAATCTAGTATCCTAACTTCTTCAGGAAAATAAAGGATTATTTCTTAATATAAAAGAGCACACTTCATATACAGGTGTTTTTTTAAACACTTATCTGGTTTGAACTTAGGACATTTTATTCTCTTTTTCTTCTGTTTTTACAACTCTCCACTCACACATGGATTTGAAACTCTTTTAACAGGAAACTGAGCCAGCTATTCCAGTGTTGTGAAAACTTGAGGCAGAGTTGTCTGAAAAACAAGCACATCTTACTCAGACACTGGAGAAGAAAGGAGGCTGGGTATTTTCCTATACCACAGTCTGGGGAATTTGTCTTGTGTATCTGTCATTCATTATTCTCCTTTTTGATATCTTCTCTTTGTTTGTTTGTTTGTTTGTTTGTTTGCTGTAAAGGAAGAAGGCAGTTTTGTCCCTATCCTTCAGTCACTTTGGCCGTGACTGTTTAGCCTTCTTTCAGCTAGATGAGATATTTATGATTTTCTGCTTCTCCATAAACTTCTGATTTTTAAGTTCATCTTTCCTCTGGAAACTGTATCTCAAGGTTTCCAGAACAGCATCAGAGAGGAACTGACATAAGAGTTTTTTCACTTCTGGTCACAGAAATCTTAGTTGTCAATGAAAAAAAAATGACAAATGGCCATGGAGCTATCAGTCCAAAGGGTCAGATAGGTTCTGCATTGATTCTGTTCATTCTGTACTTCAGAGGCCTGTTACGACACAAGGCCTAAAATTTGAAGTACACGCTCCAGATTTCTTAGAAGTTAATGACTGTTCCCAGAAAATGATTCCTACTTGCCCCCAAATTTGAGAGAGGTTTTCAAGTCATGGCATTTAGTGTATATCAGAGTTTCAGCACAGAGAATTAGAATGTAAGTTGATCAGTCCAGTAAAGGAGAATGAGACAGTTAATATCAGTATTGACAAAGTAAATGTCATTTGACAATAATAGAAACCATTGTATCAGTAAACTAATTGCTAGTTGACAGGAACATAAAACTATCTGACATAATAGAGAAATGCTGCCAGGTAGAAAAATTACTTTTATTCCATTGCAGTGGAATAAAGTTTGGCCTGGTGGTGTTCTCTGTAACATGCAGCTGAACATAATACCAGATTTATTTTGTCATCATGTGGTAGACGTTACCACTGTTACATTGCTCAAATGCTTAGACTATAAAGCCAAGGAGTTGATAATACCCATTTTTGCTATAAAAAATATAGATTTTCCTTCTTTTAGGTACTGTATTGATAATTAGTAAGCAGTATAGTAATTGTAATTTATTCTACAGTGCCTTTTCTTAGGGGAGAATAAGTCAGGATCCTCTGTGGCAAAGAGAACTCAGTTTAATTTGCACAAATACAGCCTGATTTTGACAACAGAAATGGTTTCAGCTATGAGAAACAGGATTGACATTTGAGTTATGGCCATATTCTGTGTCATAGTTCTGGAGTTTTGAACTTAGAAAAACCAAAGGAGTTTTTGTAGCACTGGACTTATGAATATGGTACAAGCAGAAAATACACATGTGCTTTACCTTTTGTTATTCAGTCTGCTGCTGGTCTCTCTCTGTCATCTATTGTCTCAGTTTTAAGGTTCTGAACACCTTTTCATACACAGAAAGAAAACTTTTCCTATGTGTCAGCATCCTTTATGAAGGTAACTTGAAGTGCTATACATTTTATTCCCATCATTGATTCAATTTTTAAAAGCAAGTTTATTCTAGTTTTTTAAATGTTTCATAGCACATGAAAAAAAAAAGTAGTAGTAAAACATTGAAACATCTTGTTTGGTGACATTGCACCTATCATTCTGTATTTCTTGTTTATGAATACCAGAGCATATAATATCTCCATCTAATGTACCTGGGAAAAAAATGGATGGAGAAACCCAAAGTTGTCTTTTACTAGCACACAACATGTAATTGAATTATGTCTCTTGGGAACACAGCATTTTTAAACTCCACAAAGTTAAATGACTTTTGTTGTGCAAAAATCCCTAAAAACAAAATCCCATCAAATCAGACCCCCAGCATCTGGTTTTCATCTGCTCTGATTGTATCAAGAGGAAACAAACCCATGTAGATGAAGAGTTGTATTCACCATGAGTTAAGTCCCTAGTGTGTTTGCAAGGGTTGAAAGAACCACTATCCAGAACTCTGAGGAACATTTGTCTGACACAGTTACTGATGTAAGTTTTTCATTTTGTTTTCTAGTGTAACATTTGTATTTCCCTAATTTTTCTAGAGCTTAGCTGAAGCTAAAAGGGAAGTGTTTTATCGAGAATCATACAAAGGGAGGCTACGCTTTCATAAAAGAAAAGTGTTGTATTTTACCTCATGCATATCAGTACCATCAGTAGTTTCTCAAGGGGAGAGTGCAGGTCTGATCCTCTCCATTAATACTTGTTCCCCTTTCCATTCCCACAAATGCCTGCCAGACCTGTCATACAGTAATAAAAATTCAGTTGTGAACAGACTCAGAAACATGATTGGTGCTGTCTGGACTGGAAAGGAAGGATTCCAGAAACATGATAGATGGTAAGATGAAGCCCTTCCCCAGTGTGAAATTAAGTCCGTGCCTAATTTGGAGATAACAAAACATCTGGTTCCGTGAGTGATCAGACTTATTCTGAAGATCTGCAGAGGACTATGGTATGTCTTGTTCCTATTTAGTATTTTGGAGTGCTTGAACTCCAGCTGCATCCCCTCTGATAAATGATGAGCTGTTAGAGAGAGAGATGAGCAAACTTCAGGTGTCTGTAAGCAAGAGGCAGCAGGAACAAACCAAGTTAGTGACATGGAACATCTAATGCATTTATTTTAAATGAAAAAGCTCTTTCCTGAAGCTTTGATATTTATATCAGTGAGAAATGAACCATAGTAAATTCAACAGGTGCAGGCAGGAGCAACTGTCTTCATTAGTTTGAGTAAAAAAAAGAGTCTCAATTAGAGTGAATTAAAACCAGAACAGTCCAACAACTAAATAGGCCAACAATCCATAACACTATCCTTAAATCAATGTAAAATACTGTAAAATACAGTATTTTTGGAGATTTTGTGTCAGTGCATTAATATAAATACAGATTTGTCTCCCTGACATCAATAGAGATTTATATCTGCCCCTAGAATTTTGCCAAACCATGCCCTGCAGTGAGGTACCTTCTTGAAACTTCCATGTGCTTCTTGTGCTTTATACTGTGTTTTGAGTAATGACTGATCTGGACATGCTGGAAAAAGTAGGACTTCTAGCAGACATATTTATAAGATGTAACCAGCTTCCCACATGCTCTAATTGACTTCATTATAAGAATGCAGACTTTTACCAGCTCAGGCCATGGGTTCTCTACATGAAAATGTTTCTTTTACCAGGTGGAGTCTCATTTAGGAGTGTTTGCATTCCCATGAGCCCCTCTACATGCTCAAGTACTTCTTCCGAGCTCTTAATTAAAATAGGTGGTTTATTTGAAGCTTTATTCCTTGTACTACACTGTCCTAAATAAACTTTGAATCAATCAGTCTTTATGATTGCTTTGAATAGTAAATACCAAAAGTGGACTAAGGGAAAAAAAAAGTAGGTTGTCCGCAGAATACTTGTATAAAGCAACTGAAATTCTTCCCAGCATTTTATATACATTATTTGAAAACTCCCCTCAACTAGGTGAAAATGCTTAGAAGATGACTTTTGAATAATAAACCTTAGTTTCATGAGGAACATGGCAGTTCTTGAGGTTACCAAAACATGCTTAAGTAACATAAAGTAAGTTAACAGTCTGGGACCAGGTCTTAAAATTACTCGGAAGCATTTGTTCATTCACTAAGTGAAAGGCTTTTCCATTGCTTGGTGGTGGTGGAAATGATTGTAAATAATGACTGTACTGAATATTGAAAAATGCTTAATCAAAACAATGCAACCTAGATAGATGGATTGTGTGAATTTTTTATGAAGGACAAAATAGCTGAATTGAAAAATGATACCTCACATTCACCTTGTCCTAAATTCAGTCCATGAGATGGTTATTACATTTGTTAATTTCATAGTTAACATTGGCTGAGGACCAAACTCCCGCCCTGCTGCTCACTTTCTTTTACTCCTGACTCCTACTGCCCCCAAGCAGTGCAGGGGGAAGCAGAATGAGAGGTTTATGGTCAGCCCCTAACAGCTCCTCTCTGTCTCTTCTTCCTCTTCACATTTTTCCCTGCTCAAGCATGGCTCATTTCATGGGCTGCAGACCTTTAGGAAAAGTCTGTTCCAGTCTGGGCTCTCCATGGGCCACAGTTCTTCAAGGCAGATACACCTGCTCTGGTGTGGGGTCCTCCACAGTCTTCAGTGTGGACATCTGTTTCAGCATGGTCCTTTCCATGAGCTGCAGGGAGGTCTGGTGTCTGGAACACCTCCGCTTCCTTGTCTAACCTAGGTGTTTGCACTTTTTTTTTGAAGTCTTTTTCCCTTCCCTCTTCCTTCTTGAGTGTTTTTTGCCCCCTCTTAAATATGTTCTCCTTGAGGCACTACCGTCTTGGCTGAGCAGCCTCAGCAGTGTCCCCTGGAAAGTCCATTGGAACCAGCTGTGTCCAGAATGGGGCAGCCCCTGCAGCCTGGCAATTGCCAACACCTTGACAACTACATCAGCATAGTTGAATAAGACAGTAGGACCATACCTGACTTCAAATTAAAATTTGCTGATATTTTACCCTTTGCATCATACTTACTACTTTGTGGTGGTGGTGTGTATGAGTTGTTTGGAGCTTTTTTGCTTAACTTCTGATTTATTCTTTAACTAATGAGATTTATAGATGTGTTGCTTATACCAGTTAACATGGAGGAAATCTAATTTGTTCCACAGAAAAAGTGTGTATTTTTTTACTCTGTAACCATTTTGATATTGGGATATATGTGCATCCAGGCACATGTGTGAGCAGCAAGGTTTGTGGAAGTATGGTTTGCAACAATGCAAGTCCTCACTTTCAACTTCCTTCGTTTATTCATTGGATTGTACACTCCAAGTGTAAACATAGACCCTATTCCTACTAAGCCTAAAGATTTTCTCATTATAAGCAGCAGAACTATTTGATGTAACTAAAAGTATTTTAACTATTGCACTGAATGTAGATCCTAAATGAAAAAAAATTCTATGCTTAGAATCCAATACTCCTGATTATATGAAAAACCATCATTTGGTTCATTCCTGTCTTACAGAATATAGGAGTTTGACCCATTAGAGCTGCATGTTATCTGGAACCTTAAGGTCTTGTTATCATGAATATAATTTAACATTAAACATACTAGGCTAAAAAGTCCTAAACCATATTATTTTGTTGGTGTTCTTGTGGAGTTAGCTCTTTTGTCTCAGATAGTCATTAACTGTTAGTAGTCTCTGTTCTTTTACATTACTTGGTGTGCTGTTTGGCAGTATTACGTTTTGTTGTATTTGCTTGGAAGGTGAAGAGTTTCCTGTGAAAGGCAAATTTTTGGCTGTCTGTAGTCCTTTCCCAATAAGATTCTCTTGCATGGAAAATTATGTGGAGAGATCAGCAGTGATGCAACTTTGTCTTCTTGCCATACAACTCTCCAGATTTCTGGTTGTCTGGGTAATACTGTTAAAATTATGTCTAAATATGGAAAGAGGGAACCCTGCTGAAGGTTTACTAATTTGCTGCTTATCATGGCTAGTCCATCATGACTTTCATTATTGTCAACTAGTAATGTTTCTTTGTCCCACATTATCCAATATCTCACTCAAGCAAGAGGCAGCTACAAAATTTTTGGAACCTCCTCATGTCAGCCATCTAGGGAAATGCCACCATGTCATCTATGTCCAGTTAATTAAAATGTTGAGTTTTGAAGTTTGCTTCATTTTTAATCAAGCAAACATCATGACTTGTTTGCAGCTAGGCACTTTGTAAGTGCAGTTTTCTCTAACTGAATTCTGTTTACTATAGATTTGTAATAAAATTTTGGGTATGTGTTTTTTTGGAGGAGAGGGTTGACTTGCTTTTCTCTTCCAGTTTTAGATTGTCTAAGAGATTTTGAACCCAGATGAAGCAGTAAGGGAACTGGCAACAGGCACCATTTTTTTTAATTTATAATTGAGGCATAATTACAAAATTAGTGACATGAAATACTTAAAATATTTATTTTAAAACCTTTTTAGCAAACATGGAGATAAACTGTTTCTTAAAAGACCACATGAATCTGTTTTATGACTGTATTTTGGAGTTCTCCTGTAAAGTTTTTAACATAAGGGTTTTTTCCAAGATTTTCTTTCTCTCTTTTTATTATGGAATGTGTGGAGAAATTCCTATGACATGTTAAATTTCACTTGAGTTTAGCAGAAATTGGCCCCAGCTGTAAGTTTTCTTTATCCAGCCCCAGAGTGCCTGAACATAGAGTACTTCTTCCAAAGGCAGAGGTTGTGTGTGTTCCTGTCTGAAGTCTTGGGCTGAGCCAATCTTGACTGTACAAAATAAATTCAAGACATTTTTTATTGATATTTTGCCTGTGGATTTACTCCTGACTCTGTGAAGTTATGACAAAACACTTGCTTAGTGATGTGTTATAGTGGTCATCTGATGCCACAGTTTCATCAACTCAGGAAGACCTTTTTACAATCCGTGGTGTGTTCCTAAGTGCCTCATACAGGTGCATGTTTCTCTTTGGAGATTTTGTGTATATGCATGAGAATTACAGGCTTTTAGATTGGGATCATAAAACCCAAAGAATAAAACTACCCTTTAGATACATATTCTTAACTGTTGATCAGATGCAGTCTTTTAATTTATTTATTTAGTTACTTATTTTTAATGTGTAGGAAAGGAATCCTAACCATAACCCAGATTATTTCCTTAGATTTTATTTTCCTTGGAAATACAGTACATGCTGTTGGTAATTGTAAACAGATACTACTTATTACTTACTAGAAGCGATGTTGAAAAAGGTAGGTAAGTGGGTGCTTGTCCATGTGTGGGATGGGCAAGCTAAAACCTATTTACAAAAATAAAACTTAGATTCAGGCTTGTCTCTTTCAGCAGTGTGATAAATGTGTTGCTTCATAGTATAGTAAATGCAACAGACCAAGTTATTTCTGTGAGAACGAACTGGGAATGTAGAAGCAGAATGACTAAAAAAAAACTGTCTATCCACACACAAGCTTTAGGAAGCAAGCATCATGAAACCCCTCTTCCTCTCCCCCTCCCCCTAGAAGTTCATATTTCAGTTTGCTCCCAAAAGCTCACAAGTCTGTGCCAGACAAAAATGCACAGAGGCTGCAGCAGTCCCACTGAGACCACTCAGAGGAGGGACCGAAACGGAACAATCAAGCCCAGTCCTAGCCCCTCTCAGCCTGCCAGGCTGCACAGGTCCACAGGGTGACTCTCGGCTGGCCCTTGACTCCATTTCCCTGCCTCCTTTCCTTTCCCTCCCCTCCATCCCAACTCTCTGGAGTCAACCGTGAGGCCATCCAGTCATACGTTGTCCATCAGATGTGTTTACTTTTTCCGTGACAGCCGACACATCTGGAGCACATATTCAGGTTATTCCAGTGCCACTAGACACATTCCACAAGATCATTTCAGCGGTTGTTATGGCGATCTTCTTCCCTCCAGTGATTTTCAAGTTGCATGACAGAAATAGCTTGAGCTAACCGGGGGGACAAAAGTCAACGGGATCAGGAGCGGCTTTTTTCACAGAATGAACTAATTAGTGACCCTGCTTTCTTCACAGGGCAATGAGCATATGGTTTAATAAAGTAAGTCTGTGACACTTTTTTTTCTTGTCTGTAGGCAGAGCTGTCACTGGCTGAAAACTTTCCTGTTTTTACTGGTGGGACCGTAGTCTGCTGTCTTTCAACAGAGTTTACTTCACAAGTAGAAAATGTTTGCTCCTGAGAGTTTAACTTCAGAACTTTTCCTTGGCTGCAGACTGCTTTAAGTGTAGCAGGTCCTCGAGCTTAAAGAGACAGTACTCATTTCACACAAGGTCTGCTAGTGGCGGTGTGAAGTTTCGTACAGGGCTAGGATTTTCCAATTTGTGCTTTGTGGACGTCTGTAAATCTGTTTCTTGGTGTTTTCATCGACTTGGAAACATGTAGAAGTTCATTAGTAAACTCACGGCTTTGAGGGTTTTCTTGGGATATTGCTGTTTTTGTAGTACATGAACTCTTCAGAGCCATCCCTGTTGTTTACACCTCTTTGTTGATGTTAGTTGTGAGTTCTACAAAATCTTATTTTTCAGCTTTCTTAGAAGGTTTCCTACGTTGTTATGCTTGTTACAGTTTCTATTTTGTTTACATTAGCAGTTTCACAGTGGATTAAAGCAGAGCACAAGATGCTATTTTTAAATAATATTTTGTTAATAAAGATTCCAAGTTTACTTTGATCTCATTTTTCTAATGTGATATGAGCTGCATTTTTTTTGTGTGTATTTATTTTTGCCATAGCTCAATTCCATTATGACGAATTTTGTGCCAGATTTTATACTTGATTAGTAAGCACTGAAGAGAATATGTGGATTACTGTAAATTATGTAAGATCATGACAGGAGTTATAAATATGTACACATTGCTGTAAATTTAGAAAGAAGTCCTTAAAAATACTTGATATTGTTAAATTTTTGTAGCAGCAGTAATATTAACAAACAGCAGCGCCCGTGACAGTGGGGACATTCTTGCCATAAAGCACCCCTTACCTGCCATTACCATGTTGGTGGTCCAGTCTATTTCTAAACCTTCTCTTGGTCTTGGATTAATTTATGAATTGTGAGTATAACTACATGCAAAAAGAGTGTGTGCATTTATAATTGCATGCTCTATGTTGAAATCCCATGGTGCTATATTCAGAGTGAAAATTGGAGAGATAAAGGTTTTTTGTTTGATTATTTGTAGGCTGTCTGATTGCTTTTAAATTAGGGAAATATGACGGACAGTGACATGCAGAAGGAAATGGAAGAAAATAGAACAGAACCTTTATTATAAAGCAAATTATTTTCTGCTTTCTTCATTAGTACTAGTGATGGTTTCCCCCCATCTTACACATTCCATTTGCATAGTTACTGTTGAGTCTGGTCACCAAGACTGCTTGAAATACCTGCCCTCAGGAGGGCTCTAAGGGACACAGAAAGGTCACATAATTAGACCTGATTTTAATTCATAGAGACCTGTTTGTCACTGTTGCTTTATGTTTCTGCTAGTTACACGTTATTAACTGGAGTGAATTTTAGGACCTAAATTAGATACTGAAGTATGTAATATGCAGAGGCTGAACTCAAGTTAGAATGCTGAGGATAGTTACACAATTACGTTTCCCTCACCAGATGTAACTTTGCAGTAATTAAATCTAATGATATTTAGGTATTGTCGTCGGTGTTTTGGCAGCTATTTCCAGGTCCTATTGGTAATATTGCTTAAATCATGGTAATTAATGCCAGTTATCTGAAAAAATTAATAAACAGCAATAAGGTGCTACACTAACCTTTATTTAAAAAAAAAAATCTAGATCAAACAATTACACTACCATCAAGCCCTTTCTATTTTCATTCCTGTCAGGAATATTTTGTTAGAATTATCACTGGAAGGTTGGTTTTTTTCCCCTTTCTTCCATGCAATACCACCTTTTTCTTCATATTTAGACTTCAGTTTTCCCTCTGCATTTCACTGCTTTCTTTGGAATGCACTTTTATCACCGAGTTGTTCAGCTATGGACTTCTGTGGAAGTTGGTGAGGAGAGCATGCTTATTTGGAAACACTCCTCGCTTCCCTTAGAATATCTAGAAAAATTGGTTCTGTTGTAATTTGACTGTGTAAATTTTAGTCCTCTGTGGTAAGGTAACTAGGAGAAACTGAATGGAAGTCCTCCTTTGTACCATAGTACACAGGATTTGTACTCTGAGGCTGGAACTTCAGAGTGCTTTTGTACTAGCAACAGATTACCATCCACAGAATTCAGTCTTGGATTTCATTCCCATGTCAAGCAGCAGTTTTATTAAGACAACAGAATGCAGCGAGCAGCTTAATAGCATCAGATACTGTAATTGTGTTGTACAGATGGCTTGCATGTAACATCTAAATAAATAGTGGGTTCAGAATGGTAGTGATAAAGCCAGCTAAAATGGTTTTCCCAGTTGTGAAATGTTTGTGTAAAGAATGACCTTTTTTGTTTTTGTTCAAGTCTGACAGCTGAAGATGCTTTTAAAACCTTCTAGTTACTTAGAGTGGAGCTATACAGCTCTGGTTTGGTAGCTTTAAAAGGCAGATCATATCCATCACTGAAACAGTGAGTCTCAGGGTTATGAGAGAAGATTGTGGATAGGAGATGAGAGCTGCTCAGTCCAGTTTACATTTGTCACTAGTGACTAGCTTTTAAAAAATGTATTAGCTGTGCATGGTGGTAAGTAAGTTCCAGCTGCAGGGGATTACTGCTCTGAGTGGGTCGGGGAGCTTGGAATGCATTCAGTTCCATCAGGGGATTTGTGTCCCTCGTCATTAGCCTTTACATTACTAAAGCACTAAAGATTAAGAACAGACCAGTGTCACCTGCTCAGAACTTCAGAAAACTCTCCAAAACCATTATAAACAAAGCAAAATAAAAAGTAATTTAAAAAAAAAATATCATGAGAGTTCTTACCCTTTAGAGAAAGGAGTACAGGGAATGACATTGTGGAAAAGGAAGAAACTCTCATACAAATCTTTTGAGTGAAAGATTATGCATGTGACATAAAGGAAAATATAGAGAGATTTTGGCAAAACACAAGATACCTGTCGATGAATTATTCTCCCTACTTATTTAATGTGTCATAATATTAATTTGCACCACAAACACCTCCACAAATACCTTCCTGTTAATGAACATTTTTGTGGGGAGTTTCAAAATCACGATGTGCTGCAATTTTAAGGAAATACTTCCAAGGGCTTTAGTCTCACAGGTTAGGCGTGAAGAGTTTTACTGTATTTTTTTCAGGATAGTTTTGTTTTTTTTTTCCTCAAGGATAAGGCAAGTGAGCACCACAGAGCTTTACTTTTTTCAGGGATTTTGAAATTCAGTTTACATGCCAGCAAGCAGTTTAGTGGCAGGAAGTCTTTCCTAGTAGTGCAGTCATGAACTGGTAAACTAGAAGCATCTGTAAAAATTTAGAGGGAGTATCAGCTTTCTCAAAGCTCCAGCCCAAGACTAATGAGGTGCAAATGATAGCGCTGCATAACCCTTCTCCACCCCAATTGTGGAATGAGATATTGCGACAGAAAGAAGTAAAGAAATGAGACAAAGATTTAAAAACTTACAGTGCCCTGAAACAAATACTGGGTTTTCAGAAGACATGAATGGTTGAGGTGGGCCAACCTGCATATTTTGCTAGCAAGAAATTCATACCTCCTTCCTCAACCACAGGCATATTTCCATGGCACCAAATGCTGACAGATGGAGATTGAGGAGCAGTAATTATTTTTTTTCTGCATATGTGTGAAATTATACCTGTTCTTATTAACAGTTGCTCTACTAAGAAATAAAACTTCTGCTAGTTTGCATCTTTGATAGAACCTCTTCTCTGCTCGCACTGCAGAAAGAGAGGTAAAAATGCAGTTTGTTTGAAGGATCACATCTGGGGTGTGATCTGCTTTATCTTGACACCAGATGGCAGGTTTAGGCTGACAACTAAAACTCAGTTTAGCCTGGTCAAATGACATCTTAATCTTTTTCTTTGACCATACACAAGAGGAACTACTAAAAAAAAAATAGCAATTATTTGGACTCTGACTAAGAAGTCCTCCTCCATTTAATACTCTCTCTAAGTTTATAAATTTTCTGTGCTTCTCACCTCTTCAAGTGTTTATAGGAAACATTGCTTCTCCTTGGCAACACCTAAAACGTTATTGTGTGGCTCATACCTTCTTCCAAATATGCGTTGTGGGGGCAGAGGTGTGGTGCCTTTAAGTGGCTGATTCTTGTCATAACAGGTATGGCATTAGCCCTGCTGAGTAGTGACTAGAAGTGACAGCATTGCGTTTGAGGTGCCTGGAGGGCACTCAGTCATCACTCCTACACAGCAATATGCCTTTGAAAGCAGTGTATACTGTTGCTTGCCAGTGTGGAGTGTGCTCAGTAAAAACTAAGGAGACAGAGGTTTGATTCTTGTGTTCTTTTATTCATCAGATTTCCAGAAGAAACTCATAGAAAATCAAGGGTTGTACACTGCTCACTGTTTGTTCTGCTTTCTTCCATATGTGTGTGTATATGAGAAGGCTTGGTCCCACTGCTCGCCCCTTCACTTGGACACTTAAGTGAATATCTTTCAATTCCAGGCTACCCAGGACCTAAAAATCTTCAGCTTCTCACTTCTTTCCTCTGTCCTGCACATTCCCAAATTTATTTCAGCCTTCCTTATAAAAAAAAGGATGCCTTTGTGGTTCTTTCAGGTGTGCATTGTTTTCCTTTATCAAAGAACTGCAGTAGAGCATACAAAACTGAGAACAGGAATATGACTATGAGAGTGTTACTGATCACAGCTTTCATGCTTATTAAGATTATTACTGAATAGTATGGGCTTCTAAAATGTTTCACCTGAAATGGAGTGTATGGAGATCTTACTCCTATTGGTTCAGTAAAAACATAATAGCAGTGATCAGTATGAAAATACAGTAGAATACCGTATTTTCTCTGGAAGATCTGTGTCCCAGTATTG
>JANHFX010008494.1:0-13953 GCA_027560015.1 Chloroceryle amazona
TCCTTCCTTCCTTCCTTCCTTCCTTCCTTCCTTCCTTCCTTCCTTCCTTCCTTCCTTCCTTCCTTCCTTCCTTTCTTTCCCCCTTCCCTCCTTCCCTCCTTCCCTCCCTGAAATTGTTTCTAGTGGTGGCTGAATTAATTTCTGAAGACACGAAGGAATGAATGAATGTCTTTACAGCAGCAGGTGACAAAATTTACTGTGTCCTATCTCTTTATCAAAAAGGTTGCCTTTAGGACAACATTTAAGATAAGTTACTTTTTTTAACCAAAAGCAGAGAGGCACATTCCATGTCAGCTCTGTATGTAACATTCAAAAGGTAAGAGGATCCAGCTACACCTACCCTTTTGGGGGTTGATTGTTGATAATTTCTCTCTCAATATGCACATGGATCCACATTAGAAGCAGTTGGAGGCTTTTAAGGGGAGAAAACCTCAGGACAGTGTACAAAATCAGAGCCAGGGTCATGACCTTGACTATTGATCCAGCCTCTCTTATTTCCACAGCTTGCTGAGGCTTGTTCTTCCAACCTGCTGGTGTACATTAGAGCAGAAATCCATAACAGGGCCATGTTCATCCAAGCACAGGAAGAAACTAAATTAAATGTTAAAAAACAATCTGAGGCTAGAGTTGGAGACAATTCATCATGATCCTTGATGTCAGGCAGGTAGGAAGACCAAGAGTTCCTCAGCCAATAGAGCCCAAACAGAACATGGAGGGACCTCACTGCCTCATTTGTCAGGTACAGAGCAGATAGGTGGAAAAACACTGAGGGGAAAAAAAAGAATATTGAAGGTCAATGTTTTAATTCTCAACCATGCACAAATATCTTTTGGAATGCAACCTGTAATTGAGGTTTAGAAGAGACAGGGAGAGAGATAAGAAATTACCTGGTATTATTAAATTAGCTGTCAAAATTAGGAGAAAGTTTGCATGGAAGAAGTGTGCTAAAAATTGAGACCAGCTGAGTTCTCACAATTCTGGGACCCAAGTTTAGTTGAGAGAATTTGACTACAGGCATTTGATTTGAGTAACCTGTAAAACTCAGCAGTCAGTCTCTTCTTCACATTCAGAAGTTATCTTAGTGGAGAGCTAACCTTTCTTTTTGAGGAAAGGGCTTTAAAGGTATACAATCTGTGATGCATATAATAAGCTCAGCAGGTTTAATAAGAGATTCTGTAGTCTGGTTGACTGCTTAGAAACTGTCCTTTGCTACTTCTCAAGATGATGCTATTTGTACTGGAAACAGAACACATGTCCCTTATATACTCATCCAAAAAAATATAACATAAAGAATACTTCTCAAATGGCATTTTTTTGTTTTGGGAACTTCAAAACATACATACCTAGAAAGTACTATGAAAATATTATGGTAATTGAAAATAGTCACAAACACAACTGCAGGCCACACAACTACTGTTCTAATTTAGCTAGCTGGTAAAAAGAAGAATTTTACAGTTTTGTGAATATGAATTACATTTCCTGCTGTGGCTTAATTGTATTCTCTCTGAAAACATTGAGAAGGAGGTATCGGAGCTGAAAATAGTCCACTGCCCTTTAACTTTATTCCTAAATTATGTTGCACTGTTTCTGCGTTATCAGCATGTGCTGTTAAATCTCATCATACTGAATGCCAATCTGATGAAACATAATAAAACATAACATAGTTTGACAGCTAATATTTAAAGAAGAAATCTTATCTCTCGCTATCTAAATAGCAGAGGGTTCTCATTCAGACACTTACAGATTCTTAGTAGGTATCTTAAGAAAACAGTTAACCCAAGCTTTCTTGGAATGGTTTCCGAGTATAGACAGCAACTTTGTGTGTGTGTGAGCTTGAAATAAAACGCACTCTACAGATTATTAAATTCACACTTTATTGAAGTGTGAATCCACACACAAATTTTAATTTGTAGTACTCTAAACCAGATTATGTAACAAAAATAAGTGAATCAAGGGAATCTTGTTCCCAAGACCTCTTTTACCAAATACTCTGAAATATCCAAATCAGAGAATGTATTTTAACAAGCCAATAAAACTGAGGTAATATCCAGTTAACAAAAGTGGGAAAGGTTTGACAAATCTTACCTGTAGGATTCTGCTGAACATCACATTACCGTGCATCACAATTTGCTCTGTTTCCTTGCCTTGCTTTTTCTAGATAGCCTAGGGTGATTATAATTCCATTTTCCTGCATCATTATTACTTGCCATTCACACAGGCTTAACAAAGTACTTGTCAGTCTACATAGTAATAGGAGATCTGTATTCTACTGTTAAGGGTTTATGCTTTGCTATCTTTTTCAAAAGTGTCTCAGTTTTTTGGTTGTTACTTTAATCCATCATGAGTTTTGCCATCAAAACGTTACTAACAGTTAATAGCTGTTAACTTATTTCAAAGTAAAGTAAATTTTCAAAGTAAAGGAAAAAATATAGATATTTATGGACAAATATCAGGGCAAAAATACGTTGAGTAATTGATAAGAAGTGTCTCAGATTTCCTTATTTAGAAACTTTGACTACATTATATCTGAGATTCATGATTAACTATTTTTTTAATTGTAAAACTCTTTGAAATTAGTCAAATTTAAAAGGAACTTCAATACTAGTGAAATGCTCTATCTGCTTCCCAAAGTGTTTTTTTCTTTTCTGAAAATACAGGATCCACTTTATGCCTGTCACAATCAAGCATGTACATCTACTGTCACTGAAATCCAGAAATATCCTGATTTAAACTGAATAAATAATTGGCATGTCAAGACTCTGATAATCTCTGTCCAGATGATAAATTGTAGCGAGCAAATTGCCCAACCAGAACACCACTGTGAGAGAAGTCACTACGTTACCTCCTTGTAATGCCTACTGTCCTCACCTCCATTCACACCTGTCCTAGCCAGCATGCCCACGCAAGTATTCAGCATCAGATCAGCTCAAATCTTTTGAAAGAGTAGAAGCAAAACATCAAACCCATTCTCAGTTCAATCAGGTAGGATCTGTTCTTGTGGCAGTTTTGTAGTATGCTGTAGGAAAGGAATGCTTCCCACTTGTGGTAATAATGCTCCATAGCTATTCCCTACAAGTCTTTCCTCATTACAACATTTAAATCTCTAGTTTTCTAATAATCAAATAAAGAGAACCCCACCAGTAGGGTCTGGAATATTATGTGAGGGAAATTCAGGCAAATTTGGACAAAGTCAGCAACACTTTGAGATATTAATTTGCCACAGTACATTAGCATCTTGAATCAACAAGGGTGTTTTTGTTGTGTTAATGATGAATTTTATTTTTATACTTTATTGCTGTATTTGACTGAGAAATAAGATGCAGAATAAGGCAGAAATCTGTCAGAGGATGTGACTCTGAGAAACCAGTGAATAGCACAAGCTAATAAATTAATAGTTTAAAAAATCTGGAAACTTAGAAGTGTTTCTGAGAAACTTGATGGTATATGCCAGCCCTAGACAGAAGTTATAAGGATAAAACCATCAATGGCACATGGTTGGCCATTTTGTACTGATTTTGCAGTTACTGTTAAACCATATAAACCTACACATTAATTACCTTATTCTAGTGTTTATAACAGTTTAATCCAAAAGAGTTTGGAATGTTATCTTAGCTTATCTCCAGCTTTCCTTGCTTTCTGTAGGCTGAATGTGATTCTACAGGTTGTTTCACCCAGTCCTGAAATAAGAAAATAATACATGAATGACACAGGAATTGCTTAGCTAAATGTAATCTGAACTCTCCAAACTAGACTATATCTTTTCCTGCATCATGTAAAGACTCTTGGACATTTTTATTTGAGCATATAGATTTCTGAAATAACATAAAAAACATCTTCCCATTTAATTTGGAATTACTATTCTTAACTTTTATACCCTGTTAAAATCTAATAAAATAGATCTGAAAATAGTTTTGTGGTACAGTAGTTAGAATGAAAGTCTCCAAGGACATGTTATTTGAATTGTTTGTTTAATTTAGGTGTGAAATTTGACTCAACTTTTTATTGTACTTGAGCCCACAGTTCCTCTTCCAAATACATCAGTGCAGTTCTCTACTGCTTACAGGAAAGACTGTATCTGATAATTTACTTTGTTGGAGTCCTAGTTGTTTTTTTTGTTCTTTCATAAAGGAAAGTGTAATCAGTATTTAGATGTGCTGCATTAGAAGCAGAACAGAGTTTAAGAGTAAGACCTTACCTCATTGTGGTTTCTTTATGGACTATAATTCAGTAGGACTGAATCATATTTTGCAGCTAAAAAAACACCATCAGAACTACTTTTTATATTATTGCGCAGTTTTGATTATCTTTTTTAAGACATCACACAGGACTTGCAGGACCATGATGGATAAATGCAGTCTTTAAAGCTACTCATGCATTCTTAATGAACAGCTTGTTAATTTGAGGTCTAGGTCATGAATTTGAATGCCATTCACTAAACACCTCTTTGTCAACAAAAGCTAGTTTTCCCCTAGGGTAAACTGTAACTCATTGTTTGTAATTAAATTAAACATATGAGACAACTAGAAAACACAAGGTGCATTCTGTGAGGAACATCAGTCTAGCAGTCAATGCCTGAGTTCTGGGATGTTCAGTGGCTTTGAAATTGAGAAGAAAATACAAGTTTATAATTTTAACAACATGTTGAATAAAGAGGGCACGTAGTAAATATCTTGCCAAATTATTTGGATTTTTTATTTTCTTTCCATTGGTTACTAAATATAATAAAAATTTAAACTTTAAAAGTGAGTTAGGTTTTTTTTGGCAAGTTTAAGCCAATAGTCATGACATTCAAGATATTTTGCATCCTGTATATCAACCCTAAGGAAATATAACCAATTTTAAGTCTGTGTTTATGTTTATAGCAACAATTAAACTGTGTTAACAGCAGAGGCCTTTGTATTTGGAAGCTTTGTATAACCTGTCCTCAGGTCCTAAGTTAAATCAGGTTGATTGTCAAAGATGAGTCCCTAATGGGCAATGGTCGACATCACAAAGCCATTATGTAATTTCCACTATTTGGCATATTTGTCATTTCCTATTAGGAGATGCACAGCACTGAGCTAGTACACTGAAGAGTTACACCAGTGACGATTGGAGACAACACAAGAATTGCTATGAAAGATACACGGGCTTGGACATATTTTTTTAGTGAAAATGTGGAAGCACTTTTTTATTCAGGATATTTGAAGGCCTTTGCCACTTTTCTGCATGTTGAAGTTTTCTTTTTTTATCTAAACTGAAGTATTTAGCTTTCAGTTTTTTAACATTTCCATTTTTACAAAAACTTTTTTTTTCCCAATTTGCTAAAATGGTTATAAGTTCATTAAATGCTTCATGCATTTTTTTGGGAAAGAGTGTTATTAGAATTTTTAATCTGCTGTAATGTGGAAAGATATAATTGGCTGAGTATTGGCATACTGAAGTCTGATGCACATCAGATGAGAGCTAGCAATGGTACATACAGATGATGAAACTGCATTTGTGATCCAAACAGTAAGTGGTTAGCTTGAAGACTGAGGAAATTTAGAAGCAAGAGATAATTGGCCTTGTACTTTTGTTCAACTGAGAATATGTGCTTATAAAAATTCAGTTAACATACTCTCTGGAATTTCCTAGCTACAACTCTGTTTGGAGCACATCTCTATTTAAAACACGCATGTTATTTACCATTATTATTTGTATCAAAATCACCACTGTGAATAATCAAGTGACAAATATTAAAGTGGGGAACTCTGTATAAACAGGAGTGCTAGGCCCCTTTGAATGTGTTTGGAGAAAGTTAAACAGAGTGTAGGGGGAAGATATACCTTGTGGATGGAAAGATACGCCTCACCTCTCCCCTAACTTATTTAGTCAGGAGAATCCTAATAATGTGTGTTATTAATGACCACCCCAGTATCACAGATGCATGAGCTCTACATGAAAACTAATCCACAAACTCCTGCATATAAGGCTTCTTTTACATTACCAACTTCCCAATCCAAGGATCTCTCTCACCTTCATCACTGACATACTTGTGAGGAGAATTGTGTCTCAGCAGCAGCAGACACCATTTCCAAAGTTTTGACTCAAAAAGGCAGTTTGACTAAGAAGCTGCTATCACTGTAAAAAAAGTGAAATGCAAACTCACAGAAAAGACTGCAAAGCAGAAGGAAACAAGAAGATAAATATCAGGTTTGCTTCCTTCACTGGAATTAGAAACATAATCTTGAGAAAAAGTCATTGCCTGAGAGCTAAGGAAGCCTGCTGAGAATCCTGTCTCTGTCACAACTTATTCATGGGGTCTTGGAGTTAATAAACCCACCTACTATGGGGAGTTACTTTTTACTCCTTCAAGTTGCAATGTAGCAATGCTTAGATAATACAAGATTGGTGGCCACAAGAGCAGGAGTAATTCTTATAGCTGACAAAGCTTTGTTCAGCTTTCATTTAGCTCCTGTAATGGAGCTTTGTCATGAACCCCTTTTTCTTCATATATTCTTTGTTTTCTGCTTACTTCCTTTAGATAGCTTTTCATGACAGAAACCTTTCTGAGAACTTGCTATTAAAGCTCTGGAAAACTCTGGTTTACTAATAGGTAAATGGAAGTTGAATGGGATTATATACACACCAGTCTCAAAAACAACCTGCAAAATTCTTTGCTGTGCCCTCTCTATGGTAGGTCATCTTTCCCTGCTACCAAAATCCAACAGAGAATGCTCCCTCCATTGCTCCTCCCTTTCTTGTATTCTCTAACTAAATTCACAGTTTGGAAGCCATGACTGGGAATTTACTAACTGCTAATGCAATATATAGTGTGAGGCTTTATCATGATGCTTGGCATTGCCTGGAAGGAAGATGAATAAAGAAAATGATCCTTATAGTTTATCATACAGTCCTCTGTAGGCTGATTGAACTAAAAGCTTTATAGCATATTCTGACCTGAGGTAGACACAGACTTGAAGCTGCCCATCCTTTTTCCCAAATGTCAAGGTTTATCTTACCATTCAACATTGCATCAATGATCCTTGACTACAGCTCCTTATCTACCCAGATGGCCAAAGTCACACTGGCCTTTGTTACTGAAAATTGCCTTTAGTCATTAAAACATGTCATTCATTTGGGACACATAACAAAATTTAGCTTTTGAGACCCATTGGCTCTGGTTATTGTTGATGTTGCAAAAATCTGACTGGTTTTAGCCTGTCTGGTCATCTCATGAAAACCATTCCTTTACCTCTGCAAATACTAGACATCCCATATCATGTATCATGCCATTTGTAATTACACCATGATGACAATGATCACAGCTTTACCACTGTGGTCACAAGAAAATAATGGAAGTTCAGTACCCCTTGCTGGCAGCCTTGAGAGGCTGCTTGTGACCAGAAACTAAAGTCAGGAAGGATTGCAGTGGACTGATGGGAGTGGTCACAACCTCGTCTCAGCATCCCAGCCCAGTCAAAAACTTCCTCTCCTCCCAAACTGAACAAGGGGAAGGTGCAGTGATGCCACTGCTTCTGATATTATTTAATATTCTGTAAAATTTTCCACATATATGAAGAACAGGAAATCATGGTTAGAGCTAGTAAATGAAAATGGTTCACACTGAGAGAAAGCACCGATGTCAGTAATGTATCTTACACATTGGTGTTAGCTTGTTTTGGGGTGTCAAATTTCTGGCTGTCTGACTATATGATTGCCATTGTTAAGACCTGTCAACTATTTGTGATTTGATGAATTAGGTAAGCATTCTACTTCTCCACAGAATGAAGTTTTATGCAGATACATCAGGGCCATGGGAGATTATTGCTAATATATTCCTCCAGTGCAAGCACCTCCTGTCCAAAACACCAGATCAGACATTAGTGAATGCAAATTTCAATTGGGGAGAAAAAAAAAAAAAGTGATTTCTATGTCTATAATATATCTGAGAAGCTATTTGAAATCAACAGTATTAATATTCCTTTCCTGCATCAAGAATTGATGACATTTTCTTATGGGGAAAGTGTATGTTTGTGAGCATGTGTATGTGTGCCTCCCTATTAAATTACTTCTCATGTCAAGAACCCCCATGTTTCTTGGCAATTTCAGGCAAATCTAATGTTCCTTTCTACTTGCTTAGTTTACTATTGAGTGATCCCAATTAAGACACCAGAATACATGAAAAATAATTTATTTCTGAATGTGCAAAGAGAGTATTAGCAGCCATCTTCAGCAATTTTTATAAAGATTTCGTTAACAAATCATTACTTTAAAAAAATCTCACTCTCAAGAAAGGCAGAACAGAAAAGTTTATATTATGAAAGCTATGTACAGGATAAAGTATAGCTTCCAGAGACAGCCAGTGCTTGTTAAGTGCAGATCAGCCTCAACTATAGGCGCAGCCAGAGATTACTGGGGCAACACAGCCAAGACATGTGCTCACTCGAGGCCCACATCCACCCCAGAACAAGCCACAAGGTCCTGCAAAATGACTGAGACTTGGGGTTTTGGCACAGCAGTGTCAGGGCACTATCGTGCCTCAGCAGCACCATGCTGACCCAGCCATAGACTCCCCACTCTCTGACTGGGACAGAGGCCCTGAGGCTCCGCATCAGCCTGGCTCAACCCTATCAGTGCGGGTCTCCTGCCCAGTCCCAGCAGGCCAACCCCTGCCTGCCTTCTGCCCTCAGCTTCAAGCCGCCTCCTCGCGCAGCCTTGTCCTTGCCCAAGAGCAACAGAACATTCAGCCTGCTGGGGTGAAGCACATAGGTCTGATGCTCACCTGGCGTGTGGTACACAGGCCTCAAATAATCTCAGGTGGGCTGGGGTGGGATGGAAAGGCACTCTAAATCCAAATGCTAGGGTTGGGTGGTCTTGCTCTTGCCACTGCTTTTAAGAAAGATTACACAAGCACGGCATCAAATGCTGCCTGAACTGCGGCAGAAAGCCCCAAACATTCTCAGCCACAGGAACCTCTTTCTCTCGGGTGGCATTAGGGTAACATCCTGCTCCTGCAAAAGTTGTTAGGAAATGCAAATGAGTTACTGGGCTTTGTCAGTCCTCCCCTGGAGTACCTGTCTGGAGGCTACAAGGAGGAGTCCCATCAGGGGGCTGTGGTGCTCCTCAGGTTGCCAAAACCTGTGAAGGTACTGCTGTGCTGCCAGGAGATGGCTGACCAATATTGGCCTCTATGAGCTGGTTTATACCATGGAAAAATGACTTGTGTGGATAGCATGGAGCAGCCTGGTGCTGTGGAGATTCTGCTGCAACCATATGGATCCTGCCTTGATGGCTTCCCAGAGTGAAGGGTGGCAGTTGTGCCCTTAAGTGAATAAACAACTTGCTCTGGAGGCCTGTGTAAACCCAGGGTTTCCTGCTTGCTCTTGCCAGGCTCATGATGGCCCAGGCTATTCATCTCCATGCGAGAACATTGTGATTGAAGTGAGAATCAGTCTCTTGTCTCCTCTGTCCTGCAGACAGAGATCTCTCTGTAACTTATGAGCTTGCAATAGTGGCCATAATGACTCTGGGACAGAAAAAGAAATGCTTCAAGGATCTGAACTGATAAAGGAAGACATATAAAAGGTATCTTATGCCTTTCTGTGTCAGACTGCATAAGGACACTTGAAAGCCAGAGTGGTGTGCAGTACTTGCTGGACTGTCTTAAGGAGAGTGGGTGACACACAGGTAAGAGACCTGATGGTTGCTGTGGGCATTGTCCCTGATCTAGTTCATATAATCAGATACGCTTGGACTGAAGGAGCATTGCAGCTCCATGATGAAAATCTATAAGCAGTGAGGCAACAAGTGGCAGAAATTATGTAATAATATAGGGTTTGTAGTGGAAATATAAGGAGAAAGACTCTGTTACCACATCTCTAGCTCCAGTGCCATTCTCATACTTCAGTTTCTTCATTTTTCTTCCTCGGGTATTTGTTTATGAAATGCCAAGGCTAGGGAAATTCAGAAGTCATGGGGTATTATTAAAGTAAGGCATTTCACCTGTTACTAGAGTTCTTGTTTTCTGTAAAATCAAAAGACAAATATTTTTAAAACTTGATCTTCTTAGGGGTTGATGCTTACTGATTAAGAGTTAAGATATTAAACAGAAGAGATAATAACTGTTTTTGCATCTGGTTTTACAAATAAAGATGGTGGAGATTTACTTAAACTGCATCAGATGTTTAAGGATAACAGATGAAGAATTAGAGAGTGTGCAGATTAACATTAGTGATGATTAAGAAAAGCTTATAGGCTCTAAACCCTGTTAATGTTTCTGACAAATGACAAGTGATACAAGAAGGATACTCACAAATGTGTTTTGAAGGGGCATGGAAACAGGCACAGCAAGGACTGCTTGGTTCAATTTTGGTCCCCGAACATCACTGGAAGGATAAAATTAACTTTGACAAACTCACAGCTCTGTAAATATCCTTCATCTATTCTACTGTCTCCCTGTTAGCTCTGAATTTGTTCCATATATGTCTAGCTCCAGTTGCACAGTGTTGAGAAGCATTCTTGTGGCCTGCACTACCAGTGTACCTGGTTTGCCAAGACTGCATAAAATCTGACTTGAAAGTGAAACCAGGGTCACCTGGTTTCTAAAAACAAATAGATCCTAACCTGGCATTCTATTCTTACTTCAACTGTAAGAAAAATTATTTATAATGTGGATGTAATATTTTTTTAAAGAAATCAGTGTGTCAGTGTAAAATACAAAAGCATGGCAGAAGTTTTACAGAACTAACAGGAATATAAGGATTTCTCTGTTTGAAAATGGCACTTTTACCTGTTGAGCTAGAAGTATCTTCACATCTGAGAACTCTTATAACTCAGTTAAGCTTGGTAACAGTGATCCCACCTTTTTTTCTGGGACCTGCTCTATCACTTCTGGAGCAAGCAAAAGGAGAAGGCTTCACTATACAGTTGGCCTCAGAGGGTGGAGGGGGACACGCTTGTTTGAAATTAGCCAAAAAAAGGGGGGGATGACACGACTGTAAGAAAAAGTAGTTTCTGAATTTTGTGGGGAGGGGAAAGCACATGTGCTTGGAGACAAAAGGCCTGAAAAAAAGGAGAGAGATATAATATACGTGGCAAGAGGAATTTAATCTACTAACCACTAAGTCTGGAGATTAAAACAGTAAAGGTGAGAGGAAAAAGGCAGCTGGAAATAGTGAGCTGGTAATTATTTTCAAGAAAGTGTGAAGGAGTTGGTGCCAGTGTAGTGCTGGCATTTGTCTGGCTATGTTGCTGAGAAAAGGGAAGCCCTGTGTTAGGTCTGGGGATGCAGTAAATTCTGGGCTTTGTATGAAAAATATTAAGATACAATGGAGAGGGATATTTTGGGAAGAGAATAAACAGTGACAAGGCAAGGTGAAATGCTGAGAGAGAAAGAAATGAAGGGAGTGCACCCTCCCCTATTCTCATGGGAAGGAAAAGGGAGTAAACTAGCAAAACCAATTTTACTAAATGTTTTCTTTTCCTCTTCTCCCTTCCAAGGCTGGGATGTTCTGCTCTACTTGATAAGGGCCCAATGGTTCACTGGCTTGTTTCCAGCCTTTCTTTGGTCATAAGTTTATTTCTTCTGTCTCCTTTCTTTTTGCTCAGTGCCCCTCCCCCCCCATCTCTGAAGAGTCCTTTTATGTCTGTGAAAATGCAAAGTGAATGAAATTTGCGTGAGCAGTCATTTTATTTGTTTAGCTTTCATGTGAAAAATTCGGCTTGCTTTTTCCTTTTTGTAATTGTTGCAAACCCTTTTAAGGCAATGTTTAAAAAGTGCCACAGTTATCAATGTATTTTAACAGTGTAGCCTGAAAAATGAAAGGGTGGTTTCTCTCCTGGTGTACAAGCAGGGCACCAGTAGTGACTGTGAGGGAGTCTTGTCTCACAGTGATGATCAGAGGGCTGTTTGTTTTGTTTGTTGTTTTGGGTTTTTTCTGCAGAGGCACCACTGGAATTTTTGCTTCAATTTTGTAGACTGTCCGCCATGAGTCAGAAATAAAGTAACACTTTCCTTTTGCTCCTGAAATTGTATTTTTGGTTCTGTTAATCCAGCTTCTTCTTTTCATGTTTGTGTGACACGTTAGCTGAGAAAGAGAATTATTGTAACTGAGGTTCTTATACAGTCTTAAACTACCTACCCTGCAAAGTGACTCTGGCACTTTTGAAATTGTGACTGAATTCTTTGTTGATATAAAGAGATGGACCTTATTTTAGATCTGATCCGAGAGCTAGTGCTAGGTACATGTGACACTTTGGCTTGTTGCATTATACTCAAGTTACTAAATCTCATTGAATATTTTAGAAGTAATAACCATTTTATCAGAAGATGTGATATACCAGAAAACTACATAATAGTGAAGGGTTTTCACCCTAGGCCATATGTGCATATGCAGTCCATATGTATATCAAGCAATTGAGCACAGTATTGCCTTTCATGCTTTGATAACCTTGGTATTCACATTATTGACCATCCTAAGGGCTTTATTGCCAAATATGCAGTGAGAGAGAGGACTGCGGGTAATGGAGTCCTGCTTCCTCGGTGCTGGTTCAGCTGGTTAAATGTGGGAGCTTGTGGGAAGTTCTGTCTCCATCTGTTAGGGGCATCACTTAACGATTGCTCCTGTCCTAGTGGCTAGAGAAGGGCAGAAGGTGGCTTCCAGGCTGAATGGCAGAAAAAGAAAGAAAGAAGGTTTTAAATTAAATTTTTGTTTCCACAAAAGTAGATTTGAAGGGAGGAAAGGAAGTTTAAAGAGAAAATGTAAATGAGTTTGACTATTCAGGATTATTCCTTAAAACTGTTGCAGTAGTTGGAATGTCTTTAAAAAGATGGGGGAAAAAATCTGAAAGCACCTCTTAAAAAGGCAGTTAAAACTGAAAAGCAAATTATAATATAAATATAGGGGTTTAAGTTCACTATAATAAATCGGTATAGATACAACTTACCAATAGGTTTAAAATGTATTTGAGCAGGAAACATGTACAAAAGCACCCCTGTTTTAATTTGAAGTTGTGTTCCCTTCCTGATGCAGTGGTGAGCATAGTGTCACCAGAGACTAGTGACTAGTAATGAATGTGTTGCACTCGAAGATCCCTCCAGGGTTCTGATTCAATCTTTTGAGTTATAGGATCAGGACAAAATGAACTATTTTTCAGGCTTGTAAATATGTGACAAATGACAGTGCAGGAACTATTGATTCCAATCACACTGATACAATGTTTCATAGTCAGGACAGACCCGCTTTACAAATTACTTGCAAGTTGAACAGCAAAGCCATACATAACATGCTTCAAAACGTATCAATCTTCTAGGGTGTTTCTGTCACTAGTTGCCTTCAGATTTGAATAAAATGCCCAAAACTAAAATGTGTGTTTTAAATAATTTTCTGGATGAAGTCAGTGCAGCAGTGTGTTGACTTGAAGTCAAATCTGACAGTTGGACTTATGCCTCTTGTGTAAGGTAGGGGCTCTTGTACAGCAGCAAGCAGATGCTGCCGTTTATGTAATGTTGCCAATGTTTAAATAGCCTGCAGTTGTGAATAATGGACTCTTCTCTCCACAGAGATTGTTACTGCAATTGTTGCAGTACAAGAAACATCTGAAGATGAATCTAGGACACCTCAGCTGACTCAGAGGAGCTAGTTAAATTTGGGGGGAATTCCTTTAAAACAGTGGTGAGGATTGGAAAATGTGATTGAATTTTATGCGTTTCTAAAGCTAAGATTTTAATGTAATGTAATCTTTATAAAACACTTTATTATTAATATTTTAGAGTACAGGTTAACAGAAAATTGTTAACCTGTTGGAAAAGAGAATCAATAATGAACAAAAAAAAATCATGGTGAATATACAATTTTCTTCTGGGAGATGCTCAGAGGAGTCAAATGTATGTGGCTAGTTAGTAGTGTCACTTAACATATTATTGAAAACTGCCTAGATGCTATAGTAAGGAAGACAATATAGTAACCTATACAAAATGGGGGGGTGGGG
>JANHFX010008494.1:14053-69633 GCA_027560015.1 Chloroceryle amazona
GAGCCCGGCAGACCTCGGCAAAGCCCGGCGGAGCCCGGCAGACCTCGGCAAAGCCCGGCAAAGCCCGGGAGAGCTCGGCAAAGCCCGGCGAAGCTCGGCAGACCTCGGGAAAGCTCGGCAGAACTCGGGAAAGAAGGGTAAAGGAGGGGGGGCAGCCGGGGGTGATATCTCTAATTCAGAGTCTGTTGTATAAAAATAGGTGTTCGGTGGAAGTTAAAATGTCCTTTTCAGTGGGATGAGAATAAATTTCTTCACCTGAGAACAGGTCTTGGTAATTATTAGTCATCTTGAAAGTTAGTTGCAGCAGGAAAACAGTAAGAAGAAATATCCATGCTGATGATGAATTCTTATAGTGCACTTTTGGCTACAGAAAGGGATGGAATAATTTGATATATGTAACTATTACTTCTGTTTCCTGGCTTGCTACCATTATCCAGAATCCAGCTGTAGTTCACCATACTTAACGCGTACCTTTAAAGGACCCTTTTGTGAAGATTTATTAAATACCTTTTTCCCTGCTGCTTGAAGGAACCAGACATCTGTGCACCAGAAAGGTATGATAAAAAGCTTTACAGTGTTGTCTGCAAGGCAGATCTAGACAGTTACTACAAAGAGCAGCTCATGTTTTAGAAGGTGCTTTTACAACTGAGAGTTCTTCTGGACCAGCTGTGATGTAGTCATCCTTTGCTTTATAGTCTTTTCCCTCCTTCCCTCTCATCTATTATTCTTCTCCATGAAAGTCTAAATGATAAACAAAAAGGTAAGAGAGACAAGGGAAAGAGTAGTGCTACAGCCAGCCTCACATTAGAAAGTCAAGCTCCTGGCAAGGGTGTAATTAAGTAGGTTTTTTTTCTGACCACATAATTACATCAAACCATGTCACTGGCTCTGTCTACTCAAGCCAGGTCAAGCTTCCTTTACTGACCTCACTAATTGAAATCTTGGTCTGGAACCTATTTTAATTGCAGCATTCTGCCAAATCTAGGCTGCAATTGCCTGGAATTTATTTGGCCATACAGGCTACAATTATAACCCAGCCAAAGCACAAAGACCTCAGCTTTGGCCAGCTAGGTCAAGCCAGACTTACAACTTCCCAAGTTGATTTTTTCTCAGGCTGGAATCCATTTTTATTATTTTGTACTGCTTCACTTGGTTGATCAATGGGTTCTATTCAATGATAATATTGGCTTAAACTAGCTCAGAATGTCAGGTGAAGTTCATATTGCTCCAGTCTACAGGAAGCAATGGCAATAACCAGCACTTTATAGCCGAGCAATAGCACAAAATGAAGAGACGTTTTATTTTACGTAGTTCTTATTCAAATCTACAAGAAGATGCTGTTCAGTGCTTGGTCATGGTTTAGGGAAGCACTTAATTGCAACTCTTTCACTAGCTGCTGTTACTTCTGGAACCCTGTGCTTGTGGCTCAGATCACAATTTATGACCCAATAATCAAAGATGAATCTGTTTATTTTTGTTATATGCATCAATTGTTTTTAATCTGTTGCAATATTGACACCCATACTTCAAAAGGGAGGTTTGCTTATGCCTTTTTGTTTCAAACAACAATGAGAATACAGCAGCATGTTCCAAATCCTTTTTACAAAACATCTGTAAGGGTTAGAGGAAACCTCAGGAAAATAAAAGTTTAACAGGTTCTTTTTGTTACCTTAGTCAATTCGGATCCAAATTCTGTGTTGTTATGGTAATCTTTATTTGATGTTAGCTGGTAAAAAAAAAAGAAAAGTATGAAAATAACTTATTCTCCCTTTTCCTTTGTGTTATACATGGAAGTTTGACATTCCCGAGTTTCTTTGCTTTTGAACAATACAGTACACAGGGTAATATGCACTGGTGCAGAAGTGTAAGGAGAAATCAAGGTGGCTGTCCCTTCAGCTCTGATGTTCCCAGAATACTTACTGAGTCCAGCTGAGGGCTTTCAGGAAAAATCACAATTAAATCTTTTTCTACTTATAGCCTTAGAGTGTGAATGATGTCTTTGCTTGCTGTACTCAGATTGGAAATATTATCGGAAAACTCTGGGAGATTGTATAAACTTGCAGTGCCTCACTGGATAAGCAATTTCTGCATTTCGCATCAAGTGTGTAAGATTCAGTTCCTGAGAACTGAATTCCTAATGAATATAAACTTAAAGATTGCTTAACAATTTTGTATATTACTTAAAATCACAGACTTGTTGAGGTTGGAAGTGACCTCTGGAGGTCATCTGGTTGAAACTCCCCACTCAAGCAGGGACACCTAGACCCAGTTGTCCAGGATCATGTCCAGATGGCTTTTGAATCTCCAAGAATGGATATTCCATAACCTCCTTGGGAAATTTGTGCCACTGCTTGGTCAAGCTCATAGTGAGAAAATGTTTCCTTATGCTCAGACAGAACCCTCTGTGTTCCCACTTGTGCCCATCGCCTCTTGTCATGTCACTGGGCACCACTGGAAAGAGCCTGTCTCAGTCATGTTTGCATTCTACCTTCTGGTATTTATATATATTGGTAAGATCCCTCAAACGAGAGATGCTGTAATCCCTCAAGCATCTCCATGTCCTTTCTTTGGACTGTCTCCAATATGTCCATGTCTCTCAACAGTGTTAACTTGTTGATTCTCGGACACTTGATTTTTGGGCTTCCAACCTGCCACCTGCTTTCCTTGTAGCAACCCATAAAATTGTAGGAAAACAGATCCTGTAACATTCCCTTCTCAGCTGTTGTGCTATGCACTGCACATTCAGCCATGTGGATGCTTCTAAACTTAAGCTTGTTATAACCTTTAATCTGTTCACTTTTCTTTAAATTCATGGCACTAAAAAGAAACTCATTTTACTCTGTTTTAAAATGTGAGATTATAGCCTGGGCACAGCCATGCTAGTGAAGTGAACATTGGAGGTTCATGGCAATGGCACTCACCATCCCACTGCTTCTTGAGCCCATACTGCTGTTGAGAAGGGGTTACATCCTGGCAAGTTTTTTTTTTGCAGACCTAGAAGGGATATCTTCTGACTCTGTCTGGCAAAATTGCAAGGCTGCTTGATCTGCATGCAGACCTTGTGAGCTGCATCTTTCCCTGAAGAATTAAGGTTTAACCTTTCCTTTTTATCTCAGGATTGTTCTCAAACAACAGTTAGGTTGAGGAAAATGCTGATAGAACATTATCCCTTTATCTTGGCTACTGAATGTAGATCTTTTATCAATTTTCTATGATGTAGCCAAAGAAAAGTTTAACTATTTACTTGGCACCAAAATTGGAGGGATAGCGAGGAAGAAAACCTGTTCAGTTTGAATGTATCATAGAATCACAGAATGTCAGGGGCCAGAAGGGACCTCGAAAGATCATCCAGTCCAACGCCCCTGCCAGAGAAGTATCACCTATACCAGAATGTAGATCAGGTTAAATAAATATGCATTAATACCGCTCTGGTGTGTAGCCTTTCTACATTTATTAAGAAAGAAGGGAACATATATTACTTACTATCTCTTCAGTGCTGCCAGGATTTTATAACATCACTGAATAATCCTCTCCTAACCTCTTACTCCTTAATATTTTTCCCCACTCAAAGGGAATGTTCTTTATTATCCATGAAAACATAAAAAAAAAATTCTTTTAAAATTAGGTATGTACATATGCAGGTGTCTACTATATTTCATTAAACTGAGTAATGTCACCCTTCTGATTAAATGTATCTCTAATAGAGCAATATTTTTGAAATATATGATACAGTGGCCTTTGAAATGTCCACTACCTGTAAATTTAACAGATCTTATTTTAATCTTAACTATATGAAGTCCAGTAGTATTCTGTTGCCCATTCACTCAAAGACTTTTCTACTGGAATTAAAATAAATTAGTAAAACACTTAGTCTGAAAATTCAAATCTGTTTTTTAATTTAGTGTTTCTAGAATCTGGTAATATGCATGTAATTCATTATTTTATTCTGTACTTAAGGCAAACTTGTGTGTATGATTTTGCGCAAATAGTTAATGTGCCATTACTTAATAGCCTACTTTTTAAACCATATCAAGCAACTTCTCTCATGGTGAAACAAATTAACTACTGGGGATCTAAACCAGAAATCACTGATAGATCATACAGTCAGGTCTTCAGGGTTAGCTTGAATCATAGTGCTAGAGGTGAGAGGTCAGAACTTCAAATACTTCCCAATTCGTTATTTCCTTTCTTAATAACATTCGCTTAGTTACAGCTGTTACTACTTCCAGACCCAAATGTGTGACCTTGTTTGATAAAGATAAGATTTCATTCAGAAAAACTATATGCAGTTTCTCCTTGGCTTTGTAGCTGAAGTGCTAAGTGATCAAACCTACAGAGAGGTCACTTGTATGCACCATGCATACATGGCCATTCAGTGCACCATCACATACATTAAATCCTGAGCAGGGAAGGGTAGAATAGGAAAAATTCTTTGTCTTTTCATAATGGACTATTTTGAGTCTATTGTACTAAAACTAGCTGAAAACTAGACTTGAGATGGATACTTGGCTGAAGTGAATTTTCTCATCCCACTCATGGGAACATTCTATTCCTGTGTTAAGACGAGCTCATGTATGTTGTTGTGTATCTTGAGAAAAATGGACATGTGGCCCATCAGGACTCAGTATTGCCTTGACATGTCTAGGCTTGCCCTATTATAATCAGGCCTGAGGGGCGAGCGGAGACATGTCAAGGCAGAGCAGGCTTGCAATAACAGTAAGCTGAGGCCTGCTAGAACAAGACAGAAACTGCGAGAATAGCAACAACAGAAGAAACTGCAAGGATATCAACAACAGGATAAGAAACCGCAAGAATGTCAACAACTGCCTTATAAGGGAGATGTGGCTGTGTAGCTTTAACAAATTATTAGTGATAATTAGGTGTATGGACAGGTCATGTAGTCATTAGCAATGTAATGTAGCTCATGTACTGATATAGAAAAGATATATAAGCGATATGTGTGCTTTAATAAACGGCTTCACCTTAGATCACATTGATCTGTGTTGAATCTGGAATCTCCCGCACATGTACTGTAAACTGTATTGGTGCACAAGCCCTTGTAGAGGTCTACTCTTTAAAGACAAGCCCAGGAGAGAGAAACAACATTAATAAAAATCCTATATTCCCTTCCTGGTAGAATGGACGCCAAAGGCCCAATCCAGTTGGCATATATTAGAACAATCCTCTGGCCTATCCCATGTTTTATGAGGTTGTGAAGCCCAGTCCTGCTACTGAACTGTCTGGCTTGTTCTAGCGTGCTATGTGGAGAAATGAAGTTTTAAACGTCTTCTGTGCCTTCTTGCCTTTGAATAACTTGCACAGTTTGTCAGAGGTAGTATGTTGGAACAACTTTATAAAGGAGGTGAGTGGCATTTGTAGGGTGTTTTCCCAAGAGAAGGTAGTGCTAATGGTTACTTTCTTGAAGTAAGCTCTTGAACTTCTTGATTTTGTAACTAGTAGTCCTTAAAGTAGTATTTTATCATTTGCTTGTGTCAGCCATTTCAGAAGTTTAATCAATAGTTTACACATGGTTGGAATTAAATATGAAATTTCAAAATCTGGCTAAATGCATTAACTTTAAACAGAAGCTCTCCTTTCCTATTTCAGGTAAGAAATTAGTATTTGGGCTTCTCTAATTTTATTTTTCTTTCATGGGTTTTTATTTCCCCCAAAATTTTAGGAAATACCTCATGTTTTGAAAAAACAAAGCTGTGGTATTTTTGTAGTTTATTTCATTTTGCTCATTTTACTCTCAATCCACCAGTCCCTAAACTAGTAAGCCACTTCCCTGTGGTGCTGTGAACCCCGAGTGCAATGGCTATTGCTTCCTCCTTGTGAAACTTTAAGGGTTAGCTCTCCTTAGGTAACAGGTGAAAGCACCTGGATCCTGGCTGCAGCTTCCACCTGGAAATTCATTAGATGCCCACAAAACATAATGTTTTCCAGACATAACATGTTATTTAATTTCCCAAAAAGGACTTTTAATTCTGTCCTTGGCTAATGGCTTCCGTAATATAATTTTTCCACTAAACAACTATTATTTGCTGTTAAAATCTTGGACACCTCTTGGTGTCCAAGTGCATCTTTATTCCTTAAGAACTGTATTACTAATGAGTTTAATGAGCTGCATGTATTCCTTCTCATTCTTCAGCATAATAAAATATGTACCCCAGTATAAAGAACTAGCATATAACGCAAATGAAGTTTTGGAGATACATCATACATCTTTTTTGTCTGTTGAAGACTTTGTTCTTTTTTTTTTTCTGCCTCTGAATTTGTTTTGCTTAGCATGGCACCCTGAATACCGTTGGTTTACAATTCAACATTAATTCCAGACAGTAGATAACATTGTTTTCTCGTAACAGTGCTATGATATTGTTTTTCCTTGTTTAGTATATTGACTATAGAGACATAGTGAATTAAAATTGCTTCTAGCTTTTCTAAGCAGAAACATATGAAGTTCCATTGGTCAGTGGTAGTAGTAGATATGTTCGCAGCTTTGTACCTAAAAGTTACATAATTTGAAAGAGAAGAGGAGACTATTGAAACATATACTAAGTCATTCAGATTTATCTTACAAGCATCTGAAGTGATTTCAGGGCTAAAACTTTATCGATAAATACTGTTTATCTCTAGAATAGGTTTATTTCTGTCATTGTCAGGAGGCAGTCTGTGTGCATCTGAATTCTTACCTGTGCTTCCAGGTTTAAAATTTTGGATGCACATTGTGCTCTCAAGCTGAAACTTGGAATGTGACATTGCATTGCACGCAACCAGAGTTGAGGTCAATAGACAAACAGAGCAAAGCTCATGTGCACATGATCAGTGGAAACTGAAACACTATGAGAAAATTGTTAATCAGGGTATAAAAATGAATGTTAGTATAAGTAAAGCCAAAATATTCAGGATAACAGCCAGTGAATGTTATAGGGAAAATCTCTTCAATTCTAATCTCTTCAGTATGCAGTATTTTATTTCTTTTAATTCCAGAGGGAGAATCAGATAGAACGATATTGGGAATCAAGTCCTATTTGAGTAATGTAGAAACTATGAAATAAAAGAGTTAGCTTAAATTATTTAAAATTGAGGTCAGATGGATCTGTAGGTTTTAACAGCTGTCACTACAAATCCTGATTCTGAGATACTGAGGAAGCAGTATTTGGTTTAAAAAGACAAACCTTTAAAACAAAGGAGTGAAGAAGTTAAAGCTATGTGGTATTTCCATAAATTCTAATTCGTCTGTAAATAAACACTAGTGCAAAGACTTTAAAGGAGTCTTTTTATTCATTCATTTATAATGGGATTATTCCAGTGTATACTATAGAAGGGATTTTCCATGCATCAGCTGCTCTTGTATGACCATACATAATTGGGTCTAAGTGCTTACATCAGCTGCCTATTATGTGAAATTAATTTTTGGAACATATGCTGCTGTATACCATTGTTGTTTCATGCTAGATTAATTCTTCAAGGGTTATAATCACATGACACTTATCATTTTAATTATGCCTCTTTAGTTGCAACATATGACAGCTTTTGACTTCTCACCCTCTCCTTCTGTATGTGTGACAGATAAAATTATTAAGAAATGCCTGTTTATTATGTAGTTATGCTGTACATTTCCACAGGGTATAGGCTGGCCTCATGTATTTTACCCAGAATACAGTGTCAGCATAGCCTTTGTGGTTTGTTAATGAGCTAAATCCTGCTAACACCACACACACTATAAACTGCGAAAAGCCCTTTACACATTCAAACACATACAAAGGCACAGCTGGGTCCTTTGTATAAAAGATTAACACTTTATTCCAGTCAAAGATGAGATGGCCTGGCTTCGTTGAAGCAATTAAAAGATGAAGTAATCAACAGAATGATGGGCAAGTTGACTTCACAGCAACATTCAACCTTGTGATAGTTAACAGGTATTTTACATATTTTGAACTTTACAGGGAGAAACAGGTTCCTGAGAACCCTTTTCCTATGCTAGATCTGCCAGCGATCCTGCTTTTGGCAAGTCTCATTTCTAGCAAGAATCTAGTTTTGTCTGAAACCAGGTAGAAAGGGTAATGTACTGAGATAATGAAATGCTGGTATTCTCTGCACAATCACTGCCTACTGAGGTCTGAGTTGCGCACTGCTTGACCTTACATCTTCAATTAAGGTAAACTTTTGTTAGTAAGTTCGAAACATTTTTGCTTTAGATAAAAAGTTTGAAACTGTCATTTCAGAGCCTTCTGGCCAAGTTTTTGTGTGTTATTTTTCATTTTCCTTTAATTTTCTTTCTCACTAGTCTAAAACATCAGAAACTAACTAAGTACATATTTTGTTGAACTGTTGTGGTTAAAACTGAGTCAGTCAAGAGCAGTTGACTGGATAGAAATGAGGAGCATGTGCACAGTGCTGCTCAGTAAGTGAAGAAACTAAAATGCCATTTCAGTAACAGTAATCTTCTAGTGTCTGATAACAGGCAATACCTTTCCAAGCAGAAATATGATCTACATATTCTTAAGCACATGTAGATAAATTATCATTGTTTTCAGTCTGTCTTATTCTGTGCCCTGGGTCCTGTAGCACCCTTCTAAACTCTTGTGCAACAGTTCAGTGCTGTGGATTCTGGGTACACATTTATAGTCTAAACTAAACAGGGCTGTCTAAACAGATCAGAAAAATCTGACCTGTGAAGACAGAGGGATGCCCTGGCCCTATTTACTCTCAGCTCATCAGGGCCATCAGTTCTGAGTGTCTGCCTGCCTACTAGCTGGGCACCCTGGGGGTTTTGTGCAGGGTGACATGCTGACTCTCCCATTCCCTTATGGCCCACTGTTCAGGTGACAGTTTGTTTGGGTTGTAATAACTGTCACAAAGTAGGAAAACCTTAAAGTTTTTATTTACTTTTTAAAAATAATTAAGTATCTGAGCAAACAGAATAGAATTTTAAAAGCTATGTAGCCAAGGTATTGTTTCTTATTAAAGCAACTTCTAAATTATTTGTCTGTCTTATATGTGTATTAATACAGTTCTTGACACAGACTGAACAAAATAATGTCATATGCATTACATGCTCTTTTATAAAGCATAACAGGTATTAACAGAAAGATCTGTACAATAATATGTGATTTGGTAACCTTAGGAAAAAAGCTAAAACACTATTTTCAGTTTCCTCAAAAGACAGAGAAAAGTTTTAGTTCTTTTTCAAGCCCTAAAACAACTACACTTCCAGTTAAATTTGACTTTGTAGGATAAAGGAAAGCAAAACTTGTCCTAGCATGATACAATTTCAGTGAATGGAGTTGCCTTATCTGCAGGATGCAGAAGTTCTCGTGTCCTAGTATTTAAAACTTATTCTGCTGTTTTTCTTAGCTGTAGCAATAAAGGCAGAAAAATCTCCAGTCTGAGCCCGGTCTGTAAAGTTATTTAAATTCCAAGAATGCTGATGAGATGGCAGCAGGCTTTTCAAAACTTTGTCACTAATGGGAATTACACATCTAGGCTCTTCTAAAAATCCCACTGAGCACAATCTTCTGTGTCAAATGTCTGAATATCTTTTAAAGAAATCTGGCCTTCTGTAGGTTACAATCAGCAGAAAATTCCTGTGAGATCTAAGATGACTTGACACTTTCAGGACTGGACATAAATCTCCATTAACTTTTAATGAGACTTTTGGAAGTATTTTTTGTAAACTTAGTATCTTATTGTAACACATGTTTGTCTTATTTTATAATTGTGTAATCCAATCGATTTCATTGTCAATTTGAAGGGTGGCACAGAATAGCCTTCCCAATGCATCCCAATGTCCCTGGCAGGTGGAAAAGGGCTGGTTTTCTTGTTCCTGCTCTACTTTTCTAATGTGTTCTGTTTTTTCACCTCCAAAAACTTGTCTGATGGGCATCCCTCACATTTACAGTGCCTGATGTGCTTCCTGACATCTGTTCAACTTGATTTTCTATAATTTCCATTGATGCCCCTGTTTTCCTGCTATTAAACTAGTATATTGCTCAGATGTATTCTGGGTCAAAAATGGGCAATCTTTCAAATCTAGTATAAGGTGAAACATGACTATGGAAAGGGAAAGGGAGGAGAGGGAAGATGAGGATTATGAAACTGACTGAAGGGCTCTCTGTCCTGGAAAGAGAAGGTGTGTGTTTTATCTGGGAGAGTGGAAGAGAGTGAAGATGCATGTATATTTAAGGGAAGAGTATAATATACTTGCTGGCACAGGAAGGCTGTGCATCACTAGCAGCTGAAATTCTGTGCCTGTAGTTGGGATGAATACAAGCAGACGATATCAGCCTTTCTACCCATAGTGACTAGTCATTGACCTTAACCCTGAAGGAAGGGGGCACTCTCACTAGGGGAATTGCATGCTTACTCAGCCCTAAGTCACATCTGAGACAAAGCTGCCAATTTTACCAAATTATGTGTGATGCTTTTGAAATGTGGACTATTGTCCACCAGGGACTAAGCTGAAATAACTGAATTCATTTCACTTAGGTTTTCAATGGCAATAACATTATTTTTAAAAAATAACAACTATAAGACATGATTACGATTTTATTCATCTTTGTCATTTACTTAAGTTTCATGATAATTCATTTGTAAAAGGCAGTAAACTTAATGTCCTATTATTTCAAACCCCCAAGGTTAGATTTGCAGGCATAAATTGATTCTTAAAACTACATGTATATTTAATTTATATATTAACAAAATTTCTCTCTATCACAAGAGCCTTTGGCTCTTACAGATTTTTTTTTCGTGTTTTACTGAAATCATTAATGGCTGAAAAAGAGCCTAGAGATACTAAGATCTGAAATGCCTTTTAGCAATAGACACAGAAATGCTTCCTTATATGAACCTTTAGCATTCTTCTGCTGTGCAGAATAGCAACTATATGTTTGCTATGTACCTAAAGCTAACGTACCTTTAGTACATTAGTACATTTAGTACATTTAGTACATTTAGTACCTAACAGTACTGGTGCCAGTACTGTTAGAGAATCCTGTACCGATGTTGTAAGTGTAATAACACTTACAGCTTTATGTTGGTAGTGTGAAATTTATTTTTTTTTTTAAGAAAACAGGAACAGATTTTAACTAAACACTTTGAAGGACTTTGCTAAATAAACTGGTAAATTTAAAAATAGTTGCTTTGTCAGGAACTCTATCACTTTTTCCTTTGTGAACTTTTTAGAATTGACTGTCATGTTTTCCTGAAGAGAATGGAAATCTGTCACAGAACTCACTGGTCTTGGAGACAGAATGATGCTGTGTTTTGTATTTAGTGTTTTAAGAAATCAAACTTTTTTTCAAAAGTATGTTTTTTTAGGAAAATCCTACTATTTATTCAGTTTTGAAAGGAAATGAAAATGTCCAGACAACAAAAGTTGTGCCACAGTGTCCACCACAGGTGGAGAATGATGGTACTGAGTATGTTCTTCAAGGCTTCGGCTATGAGTCCCCACATGGGACATGGTTAAAGTGGTTTCTCATCTTGACTTGAGCTGCAAAATCAGGGACAGCCTTAAACTCTGTCTTACTTCAGCACACTCTAAACCTGTTTGAGGCCACACAAGCTCTGAGAAATCAATTATGTGATACCCTATTCCTCTGTGGTCAATTGTTTGCAGTGCAGAACTGAGGATGGACAGACCTAGAGGTAGCCAGGCCAAACGTGTTCCTTTTAGACAAAGAATGTACTATGGGAGCTACCCTGAAATAACGCAGGGAATCCAAGATCTAGCTATGCCAAAAAAAGAAAAAAATAAATTTTATATATATTAATAAATAAACATTGCTCTTCTACCCAAAACTTATGTTTTGTACAATTATCAATGGAAAAAGTTCATACTGACCTATTGCCTGTATTCTCATTGCCAGAAAACTGTACCCGAGTAAACTTGTTTCTATAACCTCTTGCTTGTTTCCTCTTACCACCTACATTTATTTCTTGCACTTGTTTTTATTGTATTTTTTACAATCTGACTTCCAAGGATAAAAGCATATGGCTCTTGATGCTAGTCAGCTTCTAGCATTGAGTTCACTGCCCAGGAAAAAGGGCACCTAGGCCACTACTCCAGCAAAGAAGCAAAAGCCACTAATTGTGGCAGAGATTTTTGAGAACTGCTGGGTGATCTCCTGCTGCATGTTATGGTCTATGGTGCATCTCTTTTCATACGACGAGAAAAAGGATAGGATTTGTGAGGTTTGGATCTATAGAAATAAAATTTTCTGATTTGTATATATAATTATTTTAGTCTTTGGAATAGAACTGGAAATAAATTACCTGCCAAGCATTTTCACCTCAGTTCATTTCAAAGCCAGCTTCTTCTGTAGCTTGGTAATGGTAAGAAGAAAATGAAATTGGCCTCTTGCTGATAATCACATTTCTCCTCTGCATTACTTAACATTGTGGTAGGACTGAAAATTAATCTCCTTCCCCAGTTTTAAACAACCTTGACAATAAATAACTGGCCTTTGAGTCAGCCCTGACTTAAGAAAGTGCAATGGTTTTGTCAGGCTGCTTATTCAGATGATTCCTTGAAGCGTATGCTGAGCTGATCTGACATTGCTCATCCAGTCTCTGTCAGTTGCTAAGGTACATCAAGACCCTGAGCAGAAACAGCGTACGCAACTCACATATTCTTTTTTTCTGTAAAGTCCCTGAGTTTCACTGTGTGTGCTTCTGCTCTTTGTGCATTGGGCAGTGACTTTGGGGTATGTTAATGGAGTTGTGTGAAGATCCAAGGAATGGAACACAACACACTTTCAGAAAATGCATTTTGAAGAAAACTTAGAGGCAAATCTTCCCATGTTACCAAGTGCCACAAGTCTTATTTTTCATATGGTCAATTTTTTCTGCTTGTTATTACCCTAACTTGTAATATATTCTTTATCTATAGCTTAAAAAAGAAGCCACAGGGAGGCAGTAGAAGGAACAGGAGAATATGAAAAAAAAATGTAATTTCATACCTGTAATTTTTCATCATTGAATTATGCTGTCTGAAAAGCTTCTATCTATCCCCATCAGAGTCTTATTACAGGTCAACTTGCAAAATAAGGTAGTACTAAGTAAAAGTAAAAGTGACAGAATTTCTCATCTGGCAGATAGTGCAATTCCACAGTTGTTCACCTTACATAGTAGTCATGTGAATATACTAAAGATCTTACCAGTGCTTTATCAGCAAAAGTGATGAATTTGTACAACTGTGTGCTGAAGAAATTGCTCTTTGCAATTTGGAAGCACAGAACATACTGGTTTCTTGTGCAACTAATTCAGATTAACTGAGACACAGTTAAATGTAAGAATGGCCATACCAAGATGTCCTTGAGGTGATTCTGAGTATTATCTGGTCTGAGAGGAACCAAAAGAAGATACCTAAGAAAAACAGTACCAGAACAAGGCAAGCATGTAGTGATACTTCACCAAATTCATCAGTCATGCTGTGATTTGTAGCTTAGAGAGGCTGATGTGGTACCTTTTCTATTCAGTAGCTTTCAATGGATTTTCCTTCCATGAATTTGCTTTGTTGCATTTTTACCCTCTGTACCTATTACTAGCTAATAATCAGAATTTCATCTGTATTCAATCCAGATGAAACCTACTTTATAATCATTGAAATGAGTGTGCCTGAACATAAAATTAGATGTGTTTATTTTTAAACAACTGAACTGTACCTTACTAGAAAGATTTGTGGAACAGATCTGGGGTGACTGGTGAACCCTGGTACTGTCTGCCTCTGAACTGTTCTCCCGCAACGGGGAGACAGTGCTATGCAATCGTAACTTTTGAACAATTTTTAAATGGGTAAATAAACCTTACATCTCTGTGTAGTTGAATAATAGCAAAGAAGAGTAATAAGCAGGGAGTGAGGGCACACCATAACTAGAAGACATGGATCATTTCAGTCTATAATGCTCTTTATTCTGAAGAAGCTTTGGTAAATATTTTAGAAACTAGAGGAAGTCATCTTCAATTAATTGTTTCTAAAGAAAAACATGTTTCCAAGGAAAACAGAGAAAAGAGAATTCCAGGGAAGGGTTTGATGTTTCTTTTTTTAAAGCATCTAAGATCCTACTTCAAGTGTATGACTGTTTTTTTGAGTCTTTTTTGCAGATTACATTTTGTGTATGAGTGCTTGTATGTGTTTGCACGTAATGACTTTATTAGCTGAGTTCAAAAGTTTCTGCTCTTGTAGAATCTAGCTGACTACATGAGGTCCAGTTTCTTGTCTGAGGAGACTGATGCTTCCTAGAGCTCTATTGTTGATCTACAAAGCTGGCTGCTTCCTTAAAGCTCTCTGGCTTCCCCATAGGATTACAGCCACTTGTCTTTAGTGTTTTGTCTGCCTGAAGACATGTAAGGCTTTAATGTCTACAGTCCATGAAAGTTCACTTTTATTGTAAAGATTACTGTTTGCCTTACTTTATGTGGTAATTTGATCTTGGCTGGACACCAGGTGCCCACCAAGTTGCTCTGTCACTTCCCTCTCAGCTGGACCAGGGGGAAGAAAATACTATGAAACTCGTGGGCTGAGATAAAAGTGGTTTAATGAAAAAGCAAAGCAAGGCCCCACACAGAAGCAAAAGAAACCAAAGATTTATTCTCTACTTCCCATCAGCAGGTGATGTCTGGCCCCTTTTCAGGAAGCAGGGATCCAAACACATAGTAGTTGCTCCAGAAGACAAGCTACTGCACTTCCCCCCTCCCCCCTTTTCCTAGCTTATATAGTTCAGATGACAACATATGGAATATCCCTTTGGTCATTTTGGGTCAGCTGTCCCAGTAGGACCCCCTCCAAGATCTTGTCCACCTCATTCCACTGCAGGGGGAATATTGAAAAACAAACAAAGAAAAAAACAAAACCAAAACCAAACCAACCAACCAGACAGACAAACAAACAAACAACAGAAAAAAACAACTAAACAGAAAAAGAAAAACCCACAACTATCCTTGGTGCTGTGCAAGCCCCACTCAGCAGTAGCCACAACATGGGTGGATTATCAACACAGCACTGTGAGGGCTTCTCTGGGGACAATTAACTCTAGCTCAGTCAGACTAAACTACTTTAGACACTGACTGCTTTTCCCCACAGCTTGAATTTTGGCTGTAGATTAACTGCATCTTCCCAGAAAGAACTAAAGATAAACCAATAATAATCCTTCTGTCACAAAAGAATATAATTTGTGGTGTTTATTATTACAAACTGAGTAGTCTATTTTAAAAAAGAAAACAAAATTTCAGTCCAGTGTATTTCTGTAAAAGGCAGCAATGCAACTTTTCTGATTTTTCAGTTCTTAGTGTGCTAAAATACTTTTTTTGGCAATGGTTCTCTTGGTTCTGTGGCTATTTGAGTCTATTATTTGACACTTGCTGTTCCTACAACTAATTGAGATCTCTGCTCAAAATATATTTTTGTTTAATCTCCTAATTGTAAATAATAAAGAAATTCAAGATGGCTTCATTGTTTCACTTAAAATTAAGACTTTGCTTTTCTACCTTTTCTGAGGTCTTGAGAAATGTGCTTAGCTGCTAACGGAACTGTCCAATTTCTGCAGAAAGCTTTCCATCCCTGGAAAGTCAGCAGAATGGGGAATACACTCCTTCACAGTGCCTGCCATTTGAGCTCTGCATTCTAGCTGAGCTCATGTCCTCCCTATCATAAATTCCAGCCTCATGGGTAAGCTGGTGATATCTTCTGCACAATTCAAAGCACTAAGCACTTTTTCTCTTTAATGATCACATTACTTTAAGACAAATAAGATATTTTACCTGTCTTCTTTTTTCAAGTTATGGTTCCTTCATCTGTTTATATCATCTTCCTTGACAGTGGCAAACACCTCTCAGTCAGGAAATGCAGTGATTATATAGCCCCTTTTTTAATTTGGTAGTTTTCCGCAGTCATATCCCATTATAAAGAGATCATTTGTAGAGAGGCAAGTGTGGCAATGTCTAGAAAACAGGGAGTTGTCTGAACCCAAGAAGGATCAGCTCAGTTAAGAGATCCTATAGGGCAACTATTGCTTAAGAATACACAGTGAAAGAAGAAAAAATTTTGGCAGCTGCATGAGCAGACCTGGTACCTTGTATGTTGATGACTCCAGCAATCTCCTTGCTTTTTGGTGGATGCTGTGTATCCAAGTAACATCTCCCAGGAGAGGTAATTTTACAAGGAGAAGACCCCTACTCACACTGCAAGGCCCTGCCAAGTTTGTTCTCAAGAAACCTTGCTTCCTAATCACAATCTGCAACTCTTGCAATGAACTCATATACTGTACTGGTGAAAAGATGAACAGTGAAGTGCATCTCCATTTCTTCTTTATGTGTATTTGTCTGGGACATCGAATTTCAGGCATCTAAGCGTGTTCACTGTCGACCTCAATTTCACATAAGTAAATCTCTGCTAATTCTATCCATCAGAGCTATTGGATGCAAAAATTACGCAATTTTCATTTTGTTGATCTTACTATCATAATAAGGGTACATGCAGTCTTTTTTCCTCAGTTCCAAATACATAAACACACACAAATACCTTTTCAGCTGCATTTAGAATCACTGTGAAGAAATAGATTTCAAAGTCCAGTGAATTCAGTAGGAGTTCCTCCACTGACTTTCAGTGGGCTTTTAGGTGTGCTCTGTAACAGTGGCATCATCACAACTGAAACAGGAAAAAAACAGTTCTAGAATATGGAATAGTGTGATGAAATTCTGATTAGAATAAGAACTATTCTTTAAGGTGGACTCTTGGGGTAATGTTTGCTGGGTTAAGTGTACACAGCCCCTGCTGAGGAAAAGGTCTTTTTCAGTTAGTTCAGTGAATGTAGAATCTGAATCCCCAAGGGCTGTGGTAGGCCTACTGTAAATTTTAAAAGCTAAAGAAAGTATTCATAAACTTGTGTCTTTATTCCTAGTATTCCTAAACTAGTATTCCTAAACTGGTGTCTTTACAAAAGTAAAGACAGTATGCTGGATTATTTCAGCTGTTATGTGGCCTGTTACTCCAGTACCTTTAAAGTGCCTGGGGATGCCTGTATGTGAAAGCAAGTATTGAAACAAATAAAAAAATAAAAGAAAAGCAAGATTTATATTGTTGTTGTTGTTGTTATCAAAGTGGACTGGTTTTGAGACAAAACATAAGAAAACATTATTTCGAAGCTATTTGGACTCTCTTTTCCATTGAAAATTGAAATTCTTTTTGTGTTTTCATCTTTAAGTCCTTGAGGTGTTTGTGGGGATAGCATTATAGCACAGCTTTTAGGGAACTGAACCCTTTCACACTGGCTTCACAATGACATGTGAAGAGATGTGTGTGTTATATTTCCTACACCCAGTGTTTAATGTTAACCCCGTTTGATTTTTTTCTTTCCTGCACCAGGTAGTGTATATATATATAAATGTATCTGCAGATTTCTTACATTACAGCAGTAGACAGTTGTTCCTTCAAACACTAAAGAGATGCTCCCTACTGAATAGGACAAATGTCACCTGTATTGGCTCAGTCTTTAGGTTATTGTTCCTTCAGCAATTAAATACAGACAGCCTTCGAGCTTTTAACAGCTGATGTGGAAATGGTTTAGAACATGAAGTGCTCAAACAGTGCAAATAAATATCTGTGCCTGCTTCTGTGTTCAACTTTGAAGACTTTCATTGGTTTCCTTTATCTCAGGCCCTCAGATCTCTTAAAAAGAGAAACTTGATTCTCAGAATACTTTCTCTTTTCTGTATTACTATTTTAAAAATAAAGCAACTAGTTCTTCAGACAAATAAATGAGATATTTTGTGTTGATTTACCATGAGAAACAGTAACAAAACTAATAAGGATTTCTGTTAGGAAAAATGGTGAGCTAGTTCTTGTACATACAATAAACTTCTCTTTCCTTAAGTCATGGAATCAATTTCACTTGGTGCACATAAGCTATGATTACTTTGACAAATCCTGTAGGAGAAAACAAACTTTGCAATGCCTCCTGTACTATTCTTTAGCATACATAATTAAATTTTACTCTGTTCTACCTCTATCCCCTACTAATATAAAAGACTGCAAGCATGTAGCACACTGGAATAGGAAATGAAAATGAGTAAAATGATCATGAATAAGGAGAAAGTTAGTTGATTAAAGTGTATATTTCAATGTTGTGTTTCATAATGATGTATGTACTGTTTTTCTTGTGTTTCTGGCATTGCTTCTCTAAGTTTTCCATAAGCAGACTTAAGAAATATGAAAAGTGTGAAGGAATACCATTTTTTTGTGTGTCAAACACCAGTTTCTAAACACTGTTAACTGGTGGCACTTGCAAAGAAAGACTCTTGATGAATAAAAATACACACTTGAGAGATTCTTGATTTTAATATTTTCCAGTAACAGTCTCTTAGAGTTCAAGGTCAATGTTGTTGAAAACTCAACATAAACACAAACTCAAGAGCTCCTAACATGGGGCTTCTGACAGAGCAGTATATAAAACAATATCTGAATTAATATTAAAATAAATTATATTGCTCACATTCAAATGAAGATGACTTTATGTGGAATAAAGGTTTGCTTTTATAGGTTGAGTGGCAGAAACATCCATAAATGTAAAATAAATAGGGACAAGGAGTAAAGTCTGGATTGAGAGCACAAAGAAATCTTTAGGGTTTAGCCTTGGAGAGGTTCTGTGTTGCTGCCTGCTGGAAGGTGATTTTACCAGGTAGCATGTACCCTCTCAAGAGCTGTGCTGGGTAAGGACAGGTTAATGCCCAGCTACAGACCTGCTGGAGGGACAGGAAAAAGCTTATTCATGTAAACAGAGCATTTTCATAATGCCATATAGATATAGGTCCATGAGTGTTTCTCTTAATACCTAAGGAGAGGATGTAAAATGAAGCTTTGAGGTAACAATGCTTTAGTTACTCCACTAACACAGCGTATTAGTAAAAAGAAGAATTTAACTTAGCAGTGATTAGTGCTCAGCTTCTTATAGTTGCTGCAGATGCTGTAAATCAATTCTTTAAGCATCTTTCTCTAAGGTAAACCTTGATTAAGATGATTTGAACAACAGAAAAGCATATTTCAAATTTTTTAATTTACCCTAAATTACATTGCATAGAATCTACTATTTTTCTTTAGTAAACCAATTGCATAAAACAAGAGAGAATACTTGCATCAAATGAGTCCACACCAAAACCAAAAAACAAAACCAAACTAATTCCAAAACATTCAAAAAAGTCTGGAAAAGTTAAAAAATAATAAAATAAATAAATATATTTTTTTAATCCCCACTTTAAAAATTATCTAATCCTGACTATATATTTGTTTCCCACAACAGTGGTTGTCCATTGTAATTGCTGAGTTTACAGGAAATTCTTAGTGTATTCCTGTCTAATATTAAATAACAGATGCATATATCTTTCTAAATGTATGTACACAGCTCCTTCAATTAGCAAATTTAATGTAAATGTTAAATGTTACCACTTTTTGACCACTTTCCAACAATTAGGATATGAAAATAATAAATTAATTCACTGAAAATCTTTTTTTGTTAAATAACTTTAAACTTTCTATATTCAATCAGTAATTTTATTGTTAAAAATTATTTCACTATATCAAATGTAGCTGACACTGCCAACAAAAGAGCTGGATATGAGCAAGCAAGTTGCTCAACAAGTGTCATTCCTACCCCCAAGGTGTGTTCAGCTAAGTATAGTTTGTTCCGTCATGTATACACAACTGGGGAGGTTGTGGAGTCTCCTCTGGAGACATTCAAAACCCACCTGGACACATTCCTGTGTGACCTAATCTATGTGATCATGCTCTGCCACTACTTCTGACAAGAAGCTTTTCAAGAGCCACCATATTTATTTGTTGAACTTGAACAGTTAGTACTTGTTTCAGGCAATCCCATTCAGCATCTGTTTCCAGAAATGGTATGATTTCAGAGTTGTGTCTCAATGCATTATTAAAATGCTTGCTGAAGGTGATGTATATTCAATAAAAAGACTGACACATTTCCAGTTAAGGTCCAGTGATTTGAATGTATATATCTTGCAAATGTAGCCTTCCTACCCTGGCTGCATCAAATGAAAAGATCTAATAATGTTTATTAAGAGTGAGCTGTGTAGACTGCCACTGTTTTCAGCAGTTGACTGCAGAATGACTAAAGTCTTGATTAAAGGAATTAGGAAGTGAAGTTCAGGTTCTGGGAAATCTGCTAGTGTTCTTTCTGCAATTAAAGGTTTTCTAAATTTACCTCAGCTTCACTTGAGGCTAGATTTTTCTCTTCCAATTTTGTACAACTAATATTAATATGTCATAAACATGGTGTATGAGACATATAATCAGCTTTCAACATTTCCTCTAAATCCATTGGAATGTTGCTACTAATGTCTGATATGGAATTGCATGCGTACATATTGATTGAAAAAGCCAGTGTTCATATATTAGGGGTTAGCCAAGAGACTGCCGATTCTCAGAACAGAAATAAGAATGGGATATTGAATGCCTCTGCCTCAGTGTGGAGCCCTAATACATGTTTCATGATTCTGTCTGCACAGACATTCATAGAAGTGCTACTAACAATAATTTTTTTTGAGAGAGACTTACACTGCCTTATCAGGTTTTTTTTAAATTGGCCATTTTTTTAAATTGAAGACCAAGTAGATGGCATGATCACAAATTAGCATTGCATGGCATTTTAGTAATTTAAATGATACTTAGGCTGCCAGTTGTTTTATAAAGGCTGTCAAGCTTGTAAACAAGCTCAGAAGAGGTGCAGAACTTCTCTCCATAGAACATAATCTTGAAACTAGAGGGCTGGTAGGGACAGAAGTATGCTACATGCTTCATTAATGTCAACATCACCATTGGCTGGACTTCATGATCTTAGATGTCTATTCCAGCCTCACTAATTCTGTGATTCTGTGATAGCAATATAGAGTAATTGTACATTTTCTGGTTCTGACTGAAAAGTTCAATGACTCAAGAAGACCTAACTTTTCTCCCTTCTAGAGATGGGCCCTGGGTCAGGGGTGAAGCATGTTGAAATAGCTATTCAGTAAAGTAGCTACTGCTACTGGGAGAGTTCGTAATGTATTTGCATGGTGTATCAAAGACTTAGGTTTTCAGTGTCATAAATCTGGAATTTCAACAGCTTTCAAAAGCAATGTATGCACTTAAAAAGGTAACCTAATGGTTGAATAGAGATTTCAGTAATAGGCTCAGCAGTGCTCATGGAAAGCAAAACAACAAGGAAGGTATTTTCAATCTGAAGAAATCCTAGCAAAACAAATTAATCAAATAGGGCATAGTCATATAAATATATTACTTATTTTCTAAATGCAGATATGAGTAAACCAATACTAAATATTCAAACTTCATAAAGGAATGTGCTAATAGGCACTTACCAAAATACATTGCAATCCTTTTGTATGTGTCAAATATCCATAACCTTGAAGACATTTATGTGTTTGATGAATAGATGTTTAACTCTTATACTTGTAATCCCTTTGTGTGAACACTTGTAATATGGGCCCAGATGCTGACTGGAACACTTGGGGATTTTAGGCAACCAAGACTGTGTTTAGAACAGATGTCCTAAACAGGTCTAACAGCAGAAGTACCAAACAATTACTCCTTGAAATCTAAATTATAATAAATTTTTACAATCTTTTTAATACATTCACAAAAACATAATACTCTTACCAGATTTGGTGTTCATTATGTTTGTACTCTGTATTCATCTTCATGGTGGGAAAATAGTAGTAAGTGTATTATTTTTTTCTTGGCAAATGTGCCCTCTTTCTAAAGCATGTATATGATGCAGGATAGTATGTTCATGTGTATGTCTGAAAACAGAATTCTTCTGTGGAATTAATGTGCTGTATCAAGAAATCTTCAAACTGCAATATGTATAGGATCCACCTTTCTTATAAGGTACTTCTGTTATTCTCTTTGAAAATTTTCTGTCTCTCAAATACTGTGTGTGAACGCCTATTACATTCTCTTTTATTACAGCAACATCTCCCTGTGACATTCAAAATGCTTGTCTTTCAAGGATGTTGTTATAATAAGGTCCAGAGTTTTTGTAATAAATTCATACAGATCAATGAGTAGTTCATGAAAGAGCTTCACAGTCACTTGTGTGAAGCAGGAATGCTGCTACATAAAAACTAAGAAAAAGCGGCTGGAGTTGCATACAAAATTAAATGCCTTGCTGGTTTTGACATGAAATTGTAAGAGGTTAAGGTTTTTAAGATCTACATATGAAAGCATTATATTTCTGTATTGAAAAGAAGTCCTCAGCAAATTGCTAAAGATTTGGAAATACTGAATTCCACCTTTTTCTTCTTCTGGGATTTCAAGGATTCCCATACTTTGATTAAATATGCCTAATGGAATAAACATAGAACTATTAAACACTTGGAGTCAGTTAATAAAATAAGAGGCTTCCTGTAACTCTTGACTCTGTGTTGTTACCACCAATGAAAATTAGGTGACACTGCCAGGTATTTACTCTTTTACTATTTCTGTGTAGTTAGCTTAAATGTGTTAAGAACCTGATGATGATTTAGCAGAGTCCACATAAGAAAGATGTAATGAAATTCAAATACTGTTTTAAAGGATTATCTTTTTATAAACATATGGGAGCATTTCTACATTTTTAGAAAGAATGTTCATTTGTGCTCTAGCAATATACGAATTATTTATTATTTAAACTTTTTTTTTTTGATAAAAGTCACTCAGAAGTCATTTTATTGAAGCTATATGCTTTATAAATAAACCAAGCAGTTTGTCATGTAATGTGCTGCATAAGTACGTGGCCATAGATTGTGACAGTGAAGGATATTGTCATGTCAGAGCTGAATAAGTCAGAAGATGTTTCTAAATGTACAAACTGTGAACTGTGTGTTTATTCTTTAGAAAGCAAATTTTAAATTGAGTGAATGTAGATTAACTGTCCAAAAGTCAATTTTCAAAGCAGTGTTAGTTAGAAACAGCTACATTTATCATAGTTAAAACTTCATGAAAGAACCTTCTTCATACTTAGTCTAGAAAGCTAATATCAGAAGTGGATATTTTCATGAAACAGTGCTGGAAAAGAAATGCAACAGAAATTGCTTTGCTCACTCATAGCTGAACCATCATCACTGATGCTCTCTAAAAGAGCTAAACTGCTCTTGATTTCCAAAGATTGAGTATCATTCTGCTTTACAATTGCTTTAAGCCAGTTTTGCTCTTTAAAAATCCAGGAGAAGAATGAGCTGTGTGGGTTTTTTGTCTATCAGTGTGCATAATCAGTAGTTGACACAGAAGGACTAATTGCTTTTTGTGCTTATTGGCACAAAAGCTGTGTTTCTTCTTATTCTCTGATACTTATCTACAGTCAGGATTCAGCCTGATTTCAGCCAGGATCGGGGGAACAACCAAGGACTATAGGAAGGCAGGAAGAAAATAATATAACAAGTATAATTAAGTTTATCGAGAAATTTCTCTTTACTGTTATTGAATGATTGGCCTGATGCCTTTCCACCTTACCACTATTTTTAATATTAAAAACAAGTTAAGCTAACAGAGAGACTTTATATTCCTTGAAATTCAATTAAATAACACTTATTTTTTAATGTTTTAAAGTATTCTACCTCTTACATTTTTGTATTCATATCTGTTCTGCATCTCCTTCTTATCTGCAATCTAGAAGTGTAGAATTATGTTGAAAATTTAGCACTATTTTGAGATACTTTAAAACTCTAACAGGAATAGGCATAAACGAAATGTAAAGTGCCCTCCACTGGCTGACTACATCAGATACTGCTCCAGAAAATTGATTTTGTTGCTTGTGCTTATGTATGAAGTAATGTGTTGGCCTGATTCAGCACATATGTGTCATGAGGTTATGGAAAAGGCTAATTCTACTTACTAATGGGGCATGTGTATGTAAAACCAGACTGGTATGCACAATACACAAAAAGAGAAAATTAGATTGACTGAAATGCTTGCAGATTATGCAAGACTACTAGACATTTCCCCCTGTTATTTATATTCAAAATTTACTGCACCAAATGCTTTTTGGAGTTCTCCCAATTTTTCTTCTATACATAGAAAGATTTGTGAAATGTTATTTAGCAATGCATTCATTTAAGTGTCTTCCATACATAGTGTTTTCATGTTACTTCAGAAACATGTGATCAAGTCTAATTAAATGAATGAGAAGATTCTTGCTAATTTCTGTGATGTTTTGATCAGAGCCATGTTCCCTGCAGCTTGTGGCCAGGAAGCAGCATACAGCTTGCTGAAAGTAGGACATTGTGTAAAACAAAGTCATCATCTGTTTTTAAAAATATCATTAAAGTATCAAGATGGCTTATGGGACCAAGGGTGCAGAACCTGGGTGTTGCATTTCCTACCAAAACTTTATTAAACACTGACCCTCTGGTTCCCTGCTGTGCCATTCCCCAGCTTTCTGCTGTCTTCATTTCCAGGTGACATTTGCTGTTTATCCATACAGCAGCTTGTGCTGCCATGGCAAGGTGGTGAGCAAAGGGACAGAAGCAAGAGGGTAAGGGGTGGGTCTGTTAGCAGGATTGCTCCAGAAAGTTAAATTGCAGAGAAACTTGACTTCCAAATGGCATTTGCCAACCCCTAGGTGCCTACAACTAAATATAGATCTCTACATGGACATTATCTTACAGCTCCCTGCTTCCCCAAGATCCATGAGAACAATAAATGTACAGCATGCACAAAACCAATATTATATGTTGGAAGCCTAAATCGACTTTATCCCAAATTTATCCATGTTGATCAAAATCTCACTGAAAGGTATCTGAGCTACTATTTCAAGGGAAGAAACAAGACTGTAGCACAGCAGGACTATTTCTTCTGTTTATTGAATTATTGAATGTTTTAACAGAACTATGTGTTTTGATCTGAATGATATTTATAACTTGAGAGTCAGACCTTTTCTGTTGTAAAAAGACAGTTTCATTTATTTGCAGATGTGGAGCAACTGGTTCTTGTACTTAGGTTTTTCACAGATTTTTCTTTCAAATCTTTTCAACAAATTTGGTTTTATCAGTGTTTACTGTGTAGCTCTAAAAGTACTGTGTACTTTTTTTTTCCTTTTCTTGAATAAGATTCTCTTCCCATTCATATTCTCAGTTGTCAAGTATTTTGGCATTGTTTGAAACTTATTCCTTGAGGTTCCAGGGGCTAGGTTTGGGTTTGTTTTTTTCCAATTCCATATGTATTTTTTAACTTCTTAAACTGATTTTTTGTTTTTCTTTCTGAATTATTTCTAAAATATGGTTTTGGATCCTTTAGAAGCTAGATAGAACAAATGCTTGGTATTTTCTCTGCCTTTTCTGGTACATAGTGTACCCCATATATAGTTCTGCTAACACTGTACTCTGTGACAATGTTGCTACTAGCACCTCTAATTCTAATCTGAAAGTTTCTGGTCTTTCTCCTGGGTACATTAACAGAAAGAGTACATAAATCAAAGATACTTTAAAACATCGTTTAACTCACATGGTTGGGAGCATTTTCCTAGGCAGCTACTTATTCCTAAAGACTCTTTTTGACAATGTATGACACTTTTCCCTTATGGCTTCTTTTGGCCTAGACCTTGTGAACCTTCAGTCTTTGTCAGTATAGAGTGAAGGAATATGAATTTTTCTGTAAATTGCCCCAGTGTATTAGTACTAGAACTATATGAACATTTCCAAGTGTGATTTGAAAGGGTTACTTTCAAATACTGGGAGATCCAGTTCATACGGGTTCACAGGCCAACCAGTTAAAGGAAAGGTTTCAGGCTGAGCTGCCCCCTCCCTTCTCCTTACATGTTTTCTCATGGGTTAGATCTCATTGTAAATGCACAGGCAAGGTACAGGGTCAATCATATCATGTTAATTCATACAGGGACTTGTTCACTGGGACTGGAAGACAGATTAAAGGTGAGAAGTTTATCACAGCAACAGAACTCTGATCTTACAAAAACAAATACTTCTATAATAGGTCTCTAATTATCATATGAATCAAAACCTTAAATATAAACAAGATAATTTTAAATAATTGAAGGAATCATATGGAGAATCAATCTTCCCCTGCCATAATTGCTCAGAATTTGGCTTCACTTCTAACACAACAAGAACTCTTCCTTTCTGAAACTTGGGTATAATTACATGAGACAAAATATAAAATAATAACGAGTCAGTTCTATATGCTTGTGAGAATTACAGTGTGAGACACACAAGGGAAAGAAATATTTTAATGACTTTTCTTGCTGAAGAGGTGTTCTTAACTGAAATGCTCTATCATTTTAGGGGGAGGGGAAAAAGTAAATTTCCCTAAGCTGAGCAGATTTGATCCCATGCATTAATTTTAACTAATCAAAGAAATGTACAAAACATGAAATACTTTTCCTACATGATGTCTCTTTAAGGAATAAATTTGAAATATGTTATGAACATCATGAGTTTACTGTGGTTGGTTTGAAAGCAGCCAATGGTATCCCAAAGTTTTTGCTTCATTTACTTCCATTGCTTCAATTATCACTGTATTACAATCAGGCTGTATGAAAAGATTATTGTATTAAATCATTTTATCTTAGTGAATATCCTTGCAGATTTGTACACCTCCTTTTCCTTTGTGCTTTCATTTGACTGGGCTGTTCTCATCAAAAATGTAGTTCAGTTTGATTTCTGTATGTGCTATGCACATGTGAGTTGTCTTTGGTGGCTATGGGGTCATTTTAAAATTCCATAGTATGTTTTTATATGTACTGTACTGAGCATATATAGTACATACTAGCAGCAGTTGCTCTACTTTTGGAGGTAGTGCTGTACAGTATATTTGAACCTAAAATGGCTAACTAGTTTCTAAATAATTCCCTAGGAAACAGTTTAGTCTAGGCCATTATCTTGATAGTTCATAATTAGGTTCAATAATAAAGCTTGTTTTGCTGACCTAGGTCAGATCATGGCGTCCACTGCCTCTGTGTGCAGTGACCTTGTTCTGAGAGTATATTGTTAGAAAATCCATTATTATCATCACATACATTTTCTAGAGGTGGCTGTTTTGTGAACTGATGGTGTGATGTTGCCACTTTAGATAAAAGAATCCATGAATTATTGACTTAATGAGTTAATGTTGTTTGATTTCACAATAAGGTCTTTTTAGTCTGGATAGTATTTACTGAACACATAATCACAACATAAGAAGAAAAGCATAGATAACAGTACCATGCCATTTACAAAGCCAAGTGTTAGCTAAGAATTGTTGTTAACAATTAAAACTTAGGCAATTATAGTAATTTCTGTTTAAACAATTAACAAATCAAATGTTTGTTTATCACCAATTTTTTATCCCTTCCTTCTGTTCAGTTTAAGGTCTGTCAACAAGAATTTATGATTTTTCAGAAGCTAAACACATTTTTGTCCTGATGATTAAGCCTAATCACTAAAGCCTACTATCACATGGAAGCCCTGGAAAGGCTGTTAAAAATCAATCCATCTCATTCAGACTTTATCATATTAGTTGGTTTCTTTTATTTTAAAGCAGAGTTTTATGGTGAATTTATGTCTTTTCAAGTTTTCTTGATATCATAAGTTTTTATTACAGAGTGTAACATGCAAGAGGAAAGTGAGTAAACATACAGAGTATGTCCCAGTACAGCTGTTTTAGTGATAGAAGCATCAGATTTCTAATGCCTTTGTGTCTTTGATCCCAGGGTTTGAATCCCAGCTTTGTTAACTGCTCACTCTTACAAGATAAGTAAAATAAGATTTGTATGCAGTGTCTTATGGAAACGTATGTCTTATGGAAATATAACTGTCACTGAAATTGAAGAGAAATTTGTTTTCACAGAGACCAAGGACTGTAGAAATCATCTCCACATATAGATCTTTTGAGGGGATGATATCAACCAACAGCCTCACATGCTTCTGAGATTTACATTAGTTCTTAATAAACTGTGTGCAAAACCAACTAATGCTATAGAATTGTCCCAGCAGATATTTATTTGTATGTAAGTCCCACCCTGATTTTCTGTGAAAGTAGGTATGGTTCAAAAATGCTGGCCATGTATGGTCTAAAATACTGTCATATGAAAACTTGATTATCACATTTTTTTTTTGTGCTTCAGCCTTTGAATATTGTTAATTGCTTCATCCTTTCTACTATTGTCTCAGTGGTCTAAGGAGCTACCAGAAGGGATTTTGTCACCAACAGTGAATGAGATGATGCTTTCATGTGTGCAAAATACACAGGTTAAGGAGTGGATCTCACAGAACATTCATGATTGGAAAGGACCTCCTAGATCACTGAAAATCTCGTGCTAGTTCTCATGATTTTTCATGCTCAGTTTAATATTTTCTATATGTCACAAAGGACTTCGGTCCACCTGGAAAATGAAAGATGTGAGGCACAAATGGCAATAAGATATTGTCCCTGGCAGTGTGACTGTGTGAGGAAACATGGGAAGCAGCCATCCTAGGCTTTCTGGATACTTCCTGGAGTGAAGATTCTATGAACTGCATCCATGAAAGGCCTAGTTGCTAAATCCAGAAGCTAACATTGTGCTGAAATCCTGTCATGTGTGATCACTGAAACAAAGTAAGCTAAGGACAATATCTGTGAGGGTACCTAACAAGCATGACCTCTCTAAGCTTGTTTGAATCACTGACTTAGAAAATCATGAAGATTTCAAATTGTAAAAAAAAAAAAATTCACAAATGTTCTGCAAGACTCTAAGGATTAAAAACCTGAATGCACCCAAAGCTAATTGTGTGCACCTGACCAGCTGTCCTCACAAGCACACAGTTCGAAGCACCACTTGAAGTTCAAAAGGATTTTGAATGTCCATACATCATAAACTATTATAATATAATATAATATTGATTTATTATGGATGATACTTATTTTATTATTTTGAAGCTGGGAACAATCTGCATGGAAGTTAACTGAAGTAATTCAGTGACAATGAAACTTTTTTAATGGAAAAAATATTTTTTTTAGTCTTCAGTGTTAGGCTATTAATCTTATTCCTTGACTTTCAGCCTTCTAAAATTATTTATAGAAAGCTGTCAGCATTATATTAATGTCATAATGTCACTGATATTAACTGCTGTTAAAATGCAAATGAGTTGATAATGATTATCTAATTATTTTGAAGTGGCATCATAGACATTTTGAAATATTACTAAGGAGAAGGAAGAATAACTAATATCCTTTATTTTTCACAAACCAAAACATAGAGGGAGGAAAAAGTTAAGGCTTTAAGGAAACTTGTAACCAAGAATCGTCACATTTTTGCAGTTACATGTTCAGTAGTACACAGCTATATTTAGAGGATGTAGTTTAGACATAGTTATGCACTCTTGCAGAAGTGGCTAGATTATTTTGCTCTATTTAACAATATCCCTGATTGTATTAGGATTATAAAAAAAAAAAGTAAAAAAAAAAAAAATCAAAACAGACCAACAGTTTCTATGATGGGAAAGGACAAGCTGCAATACCTCCACAAAAAGGGAGGTTTCTAAGAGAAGATGAAGAGAAAATGCAAGTACATCAGGTGCTTGTGAAGTGAGTTACATCAGCAGGACTAGCACGTGCGCATTTGCATTTGCATTTGCATTTGCATTTGCATTTGCATTTGCATTTCCCTCCTCAGTTACTCTAGGGATTCACTGCAGTTGCTGATCATTGGCAAGTGTGCTTGACACTGACCCAAAATCATGTTCCACGCGTTCCTGCTTCCTGCTGTATTAGGAGAAGGGAAGGGAGGGCCCAGGAGAGACTCTTGGCCATTTATTTGTCTTACTTCCTAAGTGCTGCGCTCTTTGTTAGTGAAAGAGGGTAATCAATAGGGTAATAAGGAAGGAGGACAAGTAGCCTGGAGGTAATCACTGCATGGGAAGGTCTGCTCCTTTCCAAAGTCTCAGTTTGATGGATCATGCTAACTCATCAGTCATAGATCAGGGAAATGGGGTGAACAGAGCTTTCCTTAGTAATATGCATGAGAGCGTTTGATTACAGATAGGCAGTTTGTTGTTTTCAGTGTCTTCAATCCTCCCTCATGCATTACGCAGCGGTGGAAGGGAGGTGATGGTTTCCCTGGTGTTCTGGTTGACTATTCTATGTGTACAGTAGAGGGGTGTACTGCTTAGCCTGAATTTACAATGAGAACTGCCTGAATTTTGATGAGGCAGAACACAGACCTTGATTTCAGTAGTCCTCTATATGTGCACTCAGCTACTGGAAATGTTGCCAGCATCTCCCGGTATTTTGTTTATGCCATGAAAGACAAGAAAAACAGGGGTGTGACAGACTGTGTGGACTTCATCTTTATTTGGAGATGATCTGATGTGAATAAATTCAGACTGCTAAAGCATGTAGTCATATATCAGTAGATGTATTGTGTAATTTTTCAGGAATGTGTGTCTGTGCACATTCCTCTTTATTTCCTTTGCACCAACCTTCCTCAGTGCTGTGGATTAGTTTTACAGGCTTTTCAAGGCAGATATTCTGAGTAGTTCACTTTAGAACCTTTAAGTGTGAGCTGAGAGCCTATCTGTACCTCAACACTGCAGTCTGGAAATTTGGCATCTTATGATCTACCAGGACAAAAATAAAAAATGTTTACATCAGGTAAAGCCTATATCATACATTAGGGGAGTGAATTTGTAGCTCTTTCCCATTTATATGAAGTACTCATTTCCAACATTCAAGTATTTGGAGATACTGGACTTTAAAATTGTTAGTGCTCTAGGAGTGCTCTGAACCTCAGAGTAATACATTCTGGGGTTCAAATTTCTCATTTGAAGTAAGGAAGAATAGATTGATTGATTGATTGATTGATTGCAGGTTATCTTTAAAGAAATGATGGTTGTCTGCAAGCAGCTGATTGGTTTGGAAGCTTAGAGGTAGTACTGGCAAAGATGGATTAGTGGGCAGAGTGCAGATGAGGTGGTCAGAGGTTCTGGAGAAGAGCAATTTATCACTTGGTTTTGAAGTTTAGTACATGTATGTCACTGTTGCATATAAGGCATGTGTAAGTATTTTATGAGGGATAGTAGTGGTTTTAGCCTTGCTGTAAAAGTGGTGTCTTTAATAGTAAGATGATATGAATTAGCAGAAGAATTGTAATGATATTAACTGGAAAACCACTTCTGGAAACACTTTGACAAAGCAGATCTCTATGCTTTGTTAAAAATGGGCGCCTTTTATAAATTTGCAAAACAGAATCTTTTATTGAGATTCGGGTTTTATTTTGAGTTTTGATTATACATTCCAATCTTTAATTGCTTTGCTGGCCACATTTTTCAACTGACTCCTTGCTTGCTTCCCTCTTCTAGTGCCTTGCAACTATATGTACTTCCATTTAGCTACGACATTAGCCAGATCCATTTTGAGCTATCATATCTTCTAGAAACTTCAAGTTCTTAGACTAGGTTGTGTTTATTACTTACTCTCTTTGTAAAAAATATCGTTTTAAATTTACACAGTCTTATAAGGGAAGGTCATAAGAGAATCAGATGATCTTTCTGCTCTTTTCTAATAGAATAATAGTAATTGCTGAGAAATCTTCTGCAAGGCTGGCTGTACTGTTTCTTCATAATTTTCTGTAGTAAGTGGTCTGCTTTCACAATTATGGGGAAAAAGTATATGCCAGTTGACTGACACCAGAAGAACTCTTGGTAGTAAGGGCAGGAGTTATCAGAGAGACACATTTGCTTTTCAGAACTTCAATAAGTTATTCAAAATACAAAACCATTTCCTTTTGATTCCTGCCTATAGCAAAATAGCATTTTATTGTGTTTCCCTACTCGTATAACTTCAATGACATGTGTACATATTCTTTGGTGGAAGCTGGGATCTAATGTACTTTGTGGACACATTAAACTTACACAACAGTGAAAGCAATAACATGCTAGGAAAAAACCATATAGTTTGGATATAGTTGTATATAAAGTACTTTTTCTCATTTTCCAAGTGAATGTCTTACTTTATACAACATACAGGTTAGTTTTATTGTTCAGACAGACTGCTAGAAGTCACCTTGTTTGGATCTCACAGGTTTTTTGTGTTGCTTTTCAGGAAAAGCCTGTAGCCAGACACCTGTCACTCAAAGTCTTTTTAAGCAGCATTTGACAGCAGCTATGTCTTCCAGGGTATGCTCTATTTGCTATATATTACATCACTCTACAGTTTGAAAGTGCCTTATAGGAGGCAAATATGTAGATAGCTGAGGGCATGAATTGCAACTTTGTGAAGGAACTAATACAGATGATCCATTATCCCAACAGATCACTCACCATGAACAATCTATTACACATGAACAGTGTAATAGAAATCACAGCAAAATCAGAGAAATTAATTTTTTAGGAAGAGTGCTGTCTAAATGTGTCTTTAACAGGATCTGTCATCTGAGACAAGAAAAGTGTAATGCACACTTCAGTTCTCAAGTTTAGATCAGAAGCATCTCTATTCTAGTTTAAACCAACACTACCTGAGGAAGACTGTCTTCTGATTCTTCTGATAAGCGTAAATGGCTCCTGACACTGCAATACTGAGAGCCAAATGTGATCACTGCTCCAATGACATTTTGTTTAGACATGGCCCACACCTGCCTCTGCCAAGCAAAATAACTCTTCAATTACTGTATTGTTCATGCTTTGTCAAAGCTCTTCGCAAGAAACTCAACCAGAAGTTCAGTCTTGACCACAAGTGAAACACTTAATTGACTCACTATAGTCAGGCTTAACAGAGGAAACTTTTTGCAGATGAAGATGTCAAAAGGCAATCTGTAGTGAGAATGGCAGCATGATTAACCAGAATGAGGCCTAAGTCAAAAGTAGCATAGACCACTGGGAAATTAAGGCACCAATTTTCACCACTGAGATTGGCTGTGATAGGGCAGTATATCCCAGCAACAGCAGCAACCTTAACCTCACCATCATAGCAAAAGCTAATTTTGTTGTTTTATCTATTCCAGTATCTTTTAATCAACAAAGTCTTTAAGAGAAGGTAAATACTCATATGCCACTTTTTCCTGGAACTGCTTTTGTCTCTAATTGGGAAATCCTTATTTCAGTGAATTAAATGTTACAGAAGCTTACCTTTCCTTCTTAAAAAAGTGTTGTGGAAAAGGCTCAGAATGTCTCTTTGCAGCTGCAATAGGTTAAGAAAAGTTTTAATGCATATCATGCTTACAATAAAACCTGTATCTCAAAATCCATATTATGAATTGCATGTTATATGTTGGGACTATCACGCAAACATTATTTAGAAAAATTACTAGCTGGTAGTAATGACAACTTCCATAAGAAAGAAGAGAGTTTTCTAAGAGAAGGTGAAGGGAAAATACAAGTACATCAGGTGCTTGTGAAGTGAGTTGTATTAGCAGGACTAGCATTAGAAAGAAACTGTAGGATTAAACACTATCTTTATGAAGGACATACACTTCACATGTAGTAGTAAGGATAACTTGAAAATCCTTTTATTTAAAGGATAATATAGCTGTCTTCAAAGAACGTGTTAGTTTGTTTTTTAGTTAGTACAGGATTTCACAATCATAGTCATTAAACTGGATTACTTTGCATATTTTTAGAAAAATACTGTCATGGTCTCAGTGGTAAAGTTTGCTATGTGAGGTTTGAATGACACTAATAAAACTTTGTGTGGGACTTAAGACCTCCATGATCCTAAACTTGGGTGGACATGTATTTTGCTTCAGTTACAGTTACTCAAAATATCTCTACTTTCACACTGTATTTTTCTGATGTGTGTGTATATGCATACATATATATATAAAGGCATAAATATGTGTATGTATTTATGGAGGTATAATCTGTAAGAGTAGACCCCCTCTTCAATGTCCTGCCAGTTCTGGAGTCAATTCTGCAAGAATAGTGCATGAGACCAGGACTGGAGCAGCAGATCTAAAACTCATTTGATTCCCTTTGAGGAAGTTCCATATCACAATTAGAAAAGTGGGAAAAATTTCAAGTTCTCTGGGTTTCTCTGCTTAAGCAGCTTTGAAAACCTTTAGAATGTCGTTATTCTTTTAGTCTGTTTTTCAAGGAGTTATGCTAATTTGTCTTTATAATTTTGAAAATCAGACTTCCTGTACACTTCATATTAAAAAGGCTGCCCATGGAGTACACTAGTAAGTACATGCTAACATCAGTGATATAAGCATTTTTATAAATGGGTACTTGAATGTAGATTTTAAGCCGTATTCCTACATCAAGGTAGACGCTACATTTTCCAAGCTGTAAGGTGCCTGTAATGCTCTCTAATTGCCATGGGATTCATGGGCATCTATCACTCCTGAAATTCAAGTCATTTCTATTAGGAACTCAAAGTAGGTTCAGAATGTAATATTCAGAATATTCATTAAGATTTCTAAATTTTGGTTGGATCCCAAGAATATAGTACTTTTGGCAGATAATCCAAACATAATGACTTTGATAGTATCAGTTGTAACTCCTATAGTGATAAAAAGTAAACCAGATCCTCCTTTTCAGTCTACTGGTTCTGGGAGATCAGAGACACCACTTTGTAAATTTTGCAAGGAAGGAAAATAGAGCCAGAGAAATATTCCATGGTTCTCTTCTGCACTGGTTGATTTACTTGTGGAATAGCTTGCAAGAAGAGTTTGAAAATCTGGATGCGAAAGTTTGTCATGCTGTGAGTGACCTGTCCCATACTGATGTAAAAGGTAGACAGGAAAGGGCAAGAAAATGCTTTAATTGATTCATCAACGCACCAAAGTGTGAACATGCATGATGAAGTGTAAAGAAGGATATGACACCAGTGTGGCAGAGCTGTCACAGTGGAAAGGATTTCCTGTAAAAGTGATGGCACTTACATGTTATCTAGGCATCCTATCTGAGCTTTTATATTCCCTGGAAACTTATGTCTTAGCAGAAGTATCTGACCAACTTGTGATCACGCCATCTCAACAGGTAAACATACACAGGCTGCGAAGAACCCCTAGTTGCATCAAGTTTGGGGGTTATGGGGAATAAGTAATCTCTGATATATCCAAGCAGTAACCCATCTATAGATATAATCCTAGAGGAGAGGTGGTGATCATTAGCAGTGATTCTATGTGGTATCATTTGGCCTAAAACATCAATTTAAATAAATTTTAATATCCTCAGTGTTACAATGAAGCTTCTTTGAAGGGTTAATGTAGCAGTTGTTAGGTAATGTACTGTGTTTCAGGATGGCAGGGTAAGACTGTAAAGGAGAGGCTATTGATAGTGAAATATAATTGTAGGAGATGGATTTGAGACAGGGTATTGTATCAAAGGGTTGTTGCAAAGTTCTCCAAGGGTTTTTTGTTAAAGAGATTGTAGTGAGCATTTCATCCAAAGAATAGGAAATCAAAGAGGGTGGAAGCCCTTAGAGTTGCTCTGAGGTTTTGGCTCTGGATTAATTTCGAGTAACTGGGTATAAATGTTAGATATGTATAATATTGATGCATCTTACAACACTTTAAATCACTTCTGTGGTTATATTCAGTGCGTTAAACTTGCTTGTAGGGGATTAGAGATGTGAATTACTCTGAAAGGGTACCTTCAGAGAAGTATGTTTGGGAAGGAACCCCTACCATTATGGCCTAGGCCACTTGCTTTTACATTCAAAGGTGCACCAGTTCCTATCTTGCTCTGGGAAACCAGGGATTCAAATACGGTCTTGAATGGAAAACATTGGCAAAAGTACAAATGCAAACAAGTATGTATTACTACTACTACAATTAATTTCTTATATATACAATATATAATTAATTTCTTAATATACAATTAAAATTTCTCTGTCAGAAATGAGAGGTATTGCTAGAAAAAAAAGCATGAAGAGGTATTAGCAATGAAAATAGGAGGAGATCAAACAGAAGGTGTAAGAGGTCTTTAATTAAAAGTCAAAGCCTGCTGCTTAAAGTAATATCAATGCTTTAAAGAAATGAACAGTATTTTTCATGCCATGTGAGAAGCTGGAATTTCAGGACTTTATTAGGATACTTGCATTCATCTGAGGAAAAAAATCAATATAGACAATCTGAATGTCTAGCTTTTTCTTGATTTGATATTTGTCAACCTTAGGAACAAAATGGTCTCGTTCCAATATCTGAATACTCTACAAATATGAATATCCAGCTCTGGGAAAAGTGGATGGAAAAATGGAATTCTGTGAGCATGATCACACAAAAAATGTGACAGATGGTACAGTTTACTCAGACTAACACCCTGTCTCCCTTTGCCATCATCTTATGAAAAATGTTGCTGTATCATTTTGGTTTAGGGATTTCATGACTGATGAAGCGCAGGTACAGGTTTAATGCTGTTAATTGCAAAGAACTATCTTCTGCTTTTTCTGTCATGTGTTTCCAAACACAGGCATCCATTTACCAAACAAAACCGGTGCAGACAAACTGGTTTACAGGCAAGAAACTCAGCATAGTCACCAAACTTGGAAAACATAGAGAGAATAAATGGCATTCGTGACTTGAAAATAACAGCTGAAGTGTGGTTTCATGAACTGAAACCACAAGTGGTGCAGACCTTTTAATAACAAATAAGCATCTGAATATACATCTACATTAAGCATCTCATTACCATTAACTGTTTGTTAACCAAGTCACTATTTTCTGCTAGATATGATTCCTATAAGGTCATTCATTTGTGATCTTTTTTTTAATTTTGCATCAGCTCTTTAAAACCCTTCAAAACTGTCTCTGTTCTGTATTTGTGAATAACCATGTTCTCTGAGCTAGAAAACAGGGGAATTTTTTTCCAGCAGGTCAACAAGATGATAGATGGATTTGAGTAGAACTTCAGTAGGAAGCACACACTTCATTCCATGTACAAATAGCTGAAAAGACAAGTTTATACTTCAGTAGTTAATATTGCAATGCACCAAAATAATCTAGAGATTACCAGGACTATACATATTCACTTGCATCAGCTTTCACATCTCTATATAATATATATTAGGATGAGCAACAGATTTGGATACAACTCCTGGCATGGAAAAAAGTAATAATATCTAGGTTTTGGTGAAAGTAGTACATGTTGGGTTTATATTTCGATACATCAAAGGTCTGATATTCCTCTCTCTGTGACTTACCTATCTTGATTCCAGAAGAGTTATTCTTAATTTATACTGGTGATGAAAAGAGAATCCCAATTCTGGGACTAATTTTTTTCCTGTTATCCACATGCTGACCATTGTTGGTTTTGACATGTGCTGAGTCCCCATGGGCTTTTCTCAGCTCTTGCTGCAGTACCCAGTCTGCTACTAGTTCTTCATTTCATCCCAGTCAAGTCCTGAAGTCCTATGACAATATAGAAGCAGTAGAAGATTAACAGACAGTATTCTAATTCATCGGTTTGTATTCTACTTGGTTGTAAAATAAAGAATTAATGTCACTGATTTTTCTATACACTGTTTTGAAACTCCTAAATATCTTCGCATGTAACAGATTCTGTTACAACATTTCATCAACAGCAAAGATAGCTGACTTAAAAGATTAAGGACTTCTTTAAAGACTATTCTCAGCCACAATCCTTGATGACTAGTGATGTCCTCCACTCTTCAGGGCAGGTTTACAAAAGAATGTAGGCATTTTAAGATGTTGTCAGGGAAAATCCATGGTAGATTGGCACCAATGTCTAAGCAGACACCTATCTGCCCTCTTTGACACTTGCATATCTTTCATTGTGCACTTGTGGCCAGGAAGGCCAGTGGTATCCTGGGGTTCATAAACAAAATGTGCCCAGAAGGTCAAAGGAGGTTCTCCTTCCCCTCTACTCTGCACTATTGAGACCTCATCATTGTGTTCACTTCTGGTCCTCTAGTTCAAGAGGGACAGGGAAATTCTAGAGGGAGTCCAATGGAGAGCTACAAAGATGATTAATGGACTGAAATATCTCTCTTATGAGGAAAGGCTCAGAGCCCTGGGGCTGTTTAGCCTGGAAAAGAAAAGACTTAGAGGGGATCTTATTAATATTTAAAAATATCTGAAGGGTGGATGACAAGGAGAAGGGGTCAGTCTCTTTTCAGTTGCGCCCTGTGATAGGATAAGAAGTAATGGCAACAAGCTGAAACATAGGAAGTTCCACCTCAACATGAAGAAAAACTTCTTTACTGTGAGAGTGACAGAGCACTAGAACAGACTGCCCAGAGAGGAGGAAGAGTCTCCCTCTCTGGAGATTTTCAAGACCTGCCTGGATCTGTTCCTGTGTGGCATGCCCTGGATGTTCCTGTGCTGGCAGGGGGGTTGGATTCAATCATCTCCAGAGGTCCCTTCCAACACCTACCATTCTATGATTCTATGGTTCTATGATTAGCGTAGCTAGTCTACAAATATGTTAACTGAGATAATTTAAGGAATCATATTTGAAATATGTCAGTATAAATACTCAATTGCTGCAGTGGTAGGGCTGCAATATCACTGCCTGAGTTCCAGGATGCAATGTAAATACATAACAAAAAGGCAAACTCTCTCCCAAAAAGACTCTGGAGTCTCCACAGCACAGTTTATGTATGTCACTTGAAACTGTAAAAAAAGCTCTCAGGTTTGTATACACCTTGACTGGAATTTGTTTCACTTAACAGGCTGCCAAGTGCTCCAACTCTTGTGATATTAATCTGCACTGAGAGAGAAAGAGGTTCCTGGGACAGTTCCTATAATGAGGGATGGAAATCTGCTCATTGACTGCAACTCCTCCAAGAGATAGTCAGAAGTCGTGGGTGAATTCTAAAACTCTCAAGAAGATGGAAGGATTTATTGTTGAATTTTAAATTTGCAGATTAGATTCCCTCCAAAAATGACAAGTAGCTCCACCACTTAAAGGGCAAACTGAATGAAAGGAGTTGTTTCTGTGCAGCTGTAGACTTACACATAAATACAGGAGTTCCATCTCCATTAAATCTCTCCCCAAGCCTTTGGGATAATGGAGCTTATGGAAGGTTTATTCCTGCATTTTTCCTGTTCTGAATACCTCTGCTCCTGATAACCTCAGTGTGCAGCCTTATGTGAACGCTCATTACCTTTAAAGGCTGTACATCTTGTCCTGGGTAGTCTCTTTAATTTGGAGATTCTTTTCTCTACCATCATTGTATTGCAAAACTTCCACTGTTTAAGGCATTAAGGTAATCAAGAATAAAATGTATCATGATGGCCAGACTCCCTGTTAGAATAAACAAGTAGAGCTCTAGTGACTAATGGCTTCTGACAGTTGTTAATTTTATGCCATACCTTCCTTGAATAATAGCATTTAAAATAATGTGAATTTAGGGTAGGGCAGAAAGCCCTGGATGAAATGTCTTAATGCATTGATTTGTGTCTTAATTTCAGTCCTATGAGAATACCCCAGTTGCAAATCAATGGTTAAGAAGGACATTTAACAGTATACAGTGTTAAAAGACTCTTTCACAGTTAATCATATGGTTAATATCTACAAGAAGGCTCCACTAAGTCTAAAATAAAAAAATAGTAGTGCAGTTTTATAATAAACCTGAAAACCTTCTGTGATGCCCACAGATGTCTTTTATATAGGAAGGTAAGAAAAATCAGTTGTCTTCCTTTCAGTCACTAGATTGTTGCAATAGCTTTCTCTGTGAGGGCTCTTGGGCTCTGGAATGACATCTAACCCTGGCTTGAAATGGTCAAGTAATAGGGCAAAGTTTACAATCCTTCTCCTTTTGCATGATGTATTTAAAGAGTGGGGGGAGGTTCATAAAATGTCTAATGTACTGATATTAGATTGATGCCATTTTATAGTTAAGAGTTGCTGATCTACAGAAGGGCTGACTCTGAAGTGTATAGGATGGCACTGTAATTGTGGAAGAATTGCCTGGTGTCTCCAAGACTGGAGGCACACATTCATCTTGCAAACACTAAGTAATAAATCTTACTGCAATGCTACAGCAGCCATTGCTGTAATGACTTGGCACTTACACTTTGTATTACAAGGATTTTCAGCAAGTACATTAAATTCCACCGAAAAACCCAAGATGCTTATAAGGATACGTGCTTTCATCAGGACTAGAAAGATCAAGAATCTGTGAAAAATGCATAGTTGAAACAGAGGCATCATGCTTGGAGTGTGTGCAATAGTGAAAAACCTTCACTTCACTTCCAGTCTTTTACCCAGGGTGGACCAAAAAATAGTCATAAAGCCAATATGACTATTCCTACTCTTCATGACTCTGAAATTCTTTTAGTTTATGGACATGAAGAACTTGAGGTATTTCAAGAGTCAAATATTGCTCAAGAACTGACATGTTGTGAACAGGAACCAATTTTTTTTTTTTTCCTTCTGCGTAACTTTGAACACAGGCCCTTGAGATGAGGTTGTTGTAGGGTTCTGACTCTCTATAAACAGAATGGGACAGTTTCTCACCTTTTATAAGAGTTTTGTGTAATTTTCTATCATAATCTGTGTAAACTTGCCGATTTTAGACATCTAATATAGGAATAATTATTTCAGGATGTATTAGTTTTCCTTATTTAAATCAAACAAACAAACAAACAAAACAAAACAAAACAAAAGCGTAACAAACAACAATTATATGCAAGAAGTATTTTGGATCCAACCCCTAACATTCTGTGACTCTGTTGATTTGACCAATGTATTTGTTTTCTAACAAAGCTCCTACATGAATCCAGTTCAAAATATGAAAATCATACTTAAGTTTACAGAGTCCCTTTTAAGGACAGAACTTCATTTGTCTTTTGGTAGTAGTTCAGGAATAAGGCAGCCATGCCTCTTTCAAGTACAAGGCTCTTTAGTGAATTCTGTGATAACTCTTCTTCGTGAATGCCATCAGATTCTGACTGATTCATACAGAAAATTTCTTCAGGAATATTAAGTTCTTTGAGAACCTCTACAAATTTCCATACAATGTTTCTCCCTTTACCCTAAAACCTTTGTACCTTTGTACCTCTTTTTTTTTTTTTTTTTTTTTTTTTTTTTAAGATATACAAGCAAGATGTAGGAATGGTAGGTCTGCCGAGTTGGGCAAGCCAGAATGAAAGCATTGTAAATAAGCAACCAATACTATAAGCAGTTTGAGTGGACTAGCCATATAATTACATGCAATTCCAAAGATCTGCAATGAAACTAAGGTACATAATTTTTTAGAAGCAACCAAAGAATTGCACAGAATGTCAGTGTCTTCAGGTCTCAGAAAGCACTTATGATTGAATATCAGACAGAAACTGATCTCTGGATTTGTATTTTTGTTTGCTATTATGGTTTTTACAACATGCTGAGATAAACTGATGTTTCTGTTAAAGGGATTACATACCATGGAAATTGCCACTCCAGAATCTGCCTTTAAGAACGCCTTTCTGATGAGATCTACCCTAATGCACTACATACCCTTTTAGATTGAGGGCTAGTTGGAAGTACTCCATGATCACTCCTGCATTTTTAATAACAGTAGGACAAATCCTGGAGTCTTTAAAAAATAACTACTGAAATCATTAGGTATTTTGTCTGATAACTGTAAACTGGCCAGAGGCTTCATGACTTCTCCTTACTGGAACTCAGAAGGCGGATCAAAGTTAGATTTCTAATGATGTAAGACTTATTCCCTTATTGCTAAAATTTAAAAGGCACAAAAATAGGTTGAAACAATACACAGTCATAATTCTAAAATACCAGAAAACCTGTTAATCTAAGAGGCACAAGTGGAACATATGTATTTTATTTTCATATATTTCATACATGAGTAAAAATGCACATATTTTCACATATTTTTCTTGTCACCAAGCATGAAAAAATATGGAAAGCAGACTAGGTAATATTATGTTATCTGCAATACTGATGTTGATGAAATACTAATACTGAAATATATAACAAAACAATCACTTCCCCAAAAGCATCAGGCACACAGTGTTTCATATACCACTTCAAACTATGGAAAAAACAGTTCACATGTGCCAAATATTATGGACATTTTCCTTTATGTATATACAAACTCCTTAAACTGTGGTATAAATGTTGTAGGTAGTGTGTAGCTTTTGTGGGTGAAATCCTTGTCCGTTGCTGTCAAAGGGAAAATTCCAATTTGATGTGGCCACAAAACTTTATTGTTTGCCATTTTATCTGCCCTGCTGATATTAACATTGGCTGCTTTCCTCAAACTACATGAAGATGTAAGCAGTTGGCAGTCCTGGTGACAGTATGTAAATTACCAAGAGTGAACCTAATCTTCTATAATAAATGCAAATTTGACTCTTAAATTTGTTAACAATATTTTAATGTTGTAATTGAGGTCAAGGAATGCTTCAGTGAAATGCTAAGCTATCTATAACTGTCAGTGTAAAATAGTAGTTAGTAATCCTTGCTGATAATCATATATTCAGGTTAACATATATCATTGGGGTTTTGCAGCCAGAAATCAAATAAAGTGTGTTAGTCTTGGCAGCATGTAAGTATATTAGTTTATAAATGTGCAGCTGCAACTATCCATAGCTTTTTGAATTTGTTTTGTATTACAACAGACCATTAATTGCACTTTTTCCTGTTTTGTATATAATTTTGATTAGAAATCAATTAATAAATACATGACTGAAGGCTTTTAGAAATTAACTGGCATGTTTCTGTTCTGTCAACTGATTGATGAGGTTCAATTTTAAATTATTTTATTCACTGTTTCACTTAACATAGTTTCCTTTAAAGGCTTTCCAACATTGTGATAGACATGCAAATGGTGAACTTATATAGCAACTGAAGTGGACTGAAAGGGTTTAGTCTATTAAAATGTTTTCATTTTCCCTGAAGGTATTGACATTCATCAAAAACCTGTAGGTAATTGTGAGTCAGTCTATGTCGATTAAGCTCTTGTTAAAGCTTGGATGTGAATGCAGAGGGTATGGGGGGAAGTTTTATGCAATAACCTGCCTCATTCCTCCTCCATTTAGCATGGGCTGTAAACATGAAGGGTCCTAATTTTCCCTTATACACAGGAAAAAAATTATGATAGTTAATATGAACAGGTTTTTTTAGGCTAAGGGATATCTAAGAATATATTTTTTAAAATATGGAAAATGGGAGTTTTCTTCAGTTGGGTGCCTGCTTTTGTGTGAATATTTCAGCTGTTATTTCAGCAGTCTTGTGCCAATTTCCTTGTCTTAGTTTTGTCCCTTGTTAAATTGTCATTATGTTCATCATAAGAGAAGACATTCTCCAATGGAAATTGGCCTCCTTCAGTGTCATTAGCCCCCCAGTTAACAAAGGAAATAATCAAATGAGAATTGTCTCCTTACACTAGACATGGTAGCACACAGCAGCAGCCTCTTGCACAGTAGGCATGGAAGAGATTATGTAAAAAACACATCTCAGATCCCTCACTTTCCTTGGTATTACATAAGGAGAATGGTGGTCTTATGACAGAAAGGCCTGGGAAGTTCCCATACTGCCCTTTGCACTGATAGGGATTTACATTCTGCACTGCAGAATGTTACAGAATTTCTTTTCACCATCCTCAGCAGTGAAAAAATGCAGAGCTACCATATTTTACATACACAGGTTATGCACTTTAAGTCCTCAGATATCTCACACACTCAGATGCAGGGAGCTACTGCTGATGAAGTAGACACAAGGCTATGGTGGATGAGAAAGATGGGTTAAAACTACTACAGAATGGCAAGGACTTTAGTATTGGAAATAAAATAATAGATGTGGAAAATGTGGTGGTCCTAGCTCATTTGGTTCAAACAGCGCCTCCACAGGACAACCAGCTTCTTCAGCACTCCCTAAAACAGGACCTCTGTTCTTAGTGGAATAATAATGATTTCCAATAGTTCTAGAAGAAATAGTGTTTAATCCAGAACTTCAAACCTTCATAAACAATTCCTATTCAATTTTGAACCCAGGAAGGAAGGGCAAAATCTTATTTTGTCTGACCCTCTAAATATAAATCATTGTCTTCCATTCCAAACACTCAGGGCTCATACTTTGTAGATGGTATTATTGCATATAACAATATCCTGGAAAATATCCCAGTTAATCTAGTTGACTTGGGTTTTGTTTAGCACCTTGTAAACTTTGCAGATCTTATAGGTCTGCACTGACTGAATCACCAGATACATAATAGCTTCAATAAAATCTCCTCTGGTGAGAAGAGATCATGATCAAACTTAGAGAACAAGTAAAAAAGTTTTATATATCATCCTTTTCCTCTTTGTTAATGCTCATACAGGACAACACTACGATAAAGTATGTTTATCCAGTGAATACAAGTACTGCTTGATAAACCTGTTAGCAAATATGTTGAGGTTAAATTTAAGCTGATTAAATCATTTCTACTTCCACTGATTTCAGGTTTCCATTGCACTTAGTGAGGAAGAAGGGAAGGGCTTGCCAAAGACTTTAGGATTTAGCCCCTGGGCTTCAAAATGGATTTAATAAAAACAAGTAATAACCTGCAATACCACATAAACCCTTCAAGGTATAAGTAGAGAGAAGTTCTGCTGAAAGTGACAGTACTTTTCAATCCCAGTGTAGTATGGGAAATTCATAGTTAACATAGTAAACCTGGAAAGTCCAATTCAAATCCCATTGAAGTCAGTGCTTGTTAAACAGACTTTTAATGAGATGGGTGGTTTGTGCATTCACTGGTCAGCATAAGGTTTCTAGAATTGTCAGTCATTCTGTGTTAGTGTGGTTATGATTTCACTGATTCCCAAACACAGTAAAAATGGAGCATCACAGATGTTAACAGTTAGTCCTCATCTCCCTGTTTGCAAATTACTCTCCAAGTATTATTACCATGGCACCTCAGCAAAAGATTGTGATATAATCTGGAGAAGTGGTACTATCAAAATAAGTCAGGACTGAATGCAGTGTCTTCTTTATAACACTTTCATATCTCATTTAAGAATAATGTCCTTGTCTATTGGGAGCCAGAGCCGACATACAAAACCATTAGTAGCTAGGCTAGAGCAGCTGGAGCAGCGCAGTGGCACCAAACACAGAAGTAGCAGTTCAGGCACAAAGCATCTTTTCTCAAGTGGTATTTCCTGCTTATCCTCAGGGGATTCCAGCTAAACCCTGGACATTCAAACCCAGTAAATTACTCTGGTCCTGGCTGGAATAATAGAAGTCAAAAATTCAATCCAGCACTTATTAGTTACTTCGCATATGTGATATGAGGTGCCTTTGTTGGTGGCAAACAATTGTAATTGCGGCTTGGAATTGACAATGAATTTTTTTACTGTCTTTGACTGTTCACTATAAGCTTAAGATAGGTCATGTACCAGGGCTTTTACCAAATTAATTCTATCAGGGGAATTAAGCTTAAATATAAAGAATTTCATCTATTTTTTTCCTCTGTGTTTTCTCTGTATGAATTGGTATGAGCATATAAAATAATTCAGACAAACAAAAAAACAAAATAATACATAAAATATCACATTTTGAGGGACAGACATGTTTGCATCAGATCTTGTGCTTCTGCTTGAACCTGAGAGATCTAAGTAGCAGTTTCTTTTTATCAATCTTTGAGTAATCCAGCTTGCTTCTTGATAGAAGATACTAGTTTAAGTTAAATCTAGGATGTTTCCCTGAAATTAAACAGACAATTTTCAATTTTATTGAACCTTAAAGCAGCATTGTGGAGCACTTACATAAGCAATTCCATACTGCTATCATGAGATATTATATACACACCACTTTGCTAAATACCTCTACAAAGCTGTAGCCACGTTAAGACCATTTATTTGTAAATTAAATCTACCAGAATGCAACTAAACTATGCCCTGTGCATGTTGCCCTTCAGGATGATGCTTGATCACATGAAATGGCAAAGCTATTCTTGCCTGAAAGGTTATGCTAGAAGTAGATTATTCTCAGAAATAGTAAAGAAAAATAATATATAAGCAATACAAGTATTTAGTGAAGTTCCATGACATTCCCAGATTAGAAGAATAGGTTCAGGGTGGCCCCTTAGACCTATAACAGATGCTTTCTATTAACCCCCCTCCCTCCCCAAAGGGGAAGAGAAAGGGAGTAAGGGAGAGAGATTTAGCAATTAGAAAAGGAAACTAGAACAGCTTTAATGAAAATTAAAATAATAATAATAAAAATGGAATATATACACATATTTACAAAACCAGTATCGAACCCAAGCCCCTGATGGTAATTACATCACCGTCATCACTGATGCTGCGGATCAGGCCCAGGGGAGTCCCAGACTGTGCCCTGCAGCAGATGGGAGCTCTGTTCAGGAGCTGGATTCTGGTACCGGATTCAGGAACACACCAACTGGGATCAAAGGCAAAACAAACAGAATCCTCCTTGGATGCTCCAAGGAAGGAACCAAAAGACGCCCTTAGCCAAGCTGAGTAAAGTTGTCAAAGCGATTCAAGAGGGATGAAGAGCCTGGGAGCCCCTAGAGAGAGATCCTCAACTCCGAAATCCTAGGGTCAACCTTGAGTTTCCCCTGGTGCTTTCTGCCAGAGGCTCCAGGTAGGACTGTTACTGCCACCTGTGGTACAGAGCACATTTTTAATGTCCTGTCCTGTTTGGACTGGCCCAAGGGCTACTGTCTGTATGATATCTCATTTGATCTGTTCAAAGGCCTGGTTTTGTTCAGGACACCAATTAAAATTGTTTTTCTTTTGAGCAACTTCATAGAGAGGTTTTACAATTTGACTGTAACCAGGAATGTGCATTCTCCAGAAACCCACAGCACCTAAGAAGGCTTGTGTTTCCTTTTCATTAGTTGGTGGGTACATCACTGTTGTCAGCTGTTTCTTAGAGCACTGGCCACTTTTCTCATTCAGCAATGTCTAAAACCAGCTGGATGGCTTTTACCTCTGCAAACTGACTTGATTCACCTTCTCCCTCAGCTGCTTCTGCTACTCATCATGTGGGACTCCAAACAACAGCTTTCCACTTCTGATGGTTTCCTACAAGAAGTCAAAATCCATCAGTAAACAAAGCATATTGCTATCATTATCTGATAACTGATTATATGGTGGGGCTTCTTTACCACATGTTACCACCTGTTCTGGTGGCATTCCAAAGTCTTTACATTCTGGACAATCCATGATCACTTCTAAGATTCCTGGACAACTGAGAATCCCTATTGAAGCTCGCTGTGCATTTTCTCTATCCAATCAGCAATGTCTTGCCACAGTGTGGCAACCCAAATGGGTTTACCTCTGCGCTGACAGTTATTCTGCTTCCATTGTTTTAACCATCCACACAAGGTATTTCCTGCCATGCATGAATCAGTGTAAAGATAGCTGGAGGCAGGGACCCTCTAATTCCAAGGCTAGTGTCCATAACTGGCAACTGGATTTGTGTAATGGTAACAGATTCAGTGCCTCTACGATTCGATGGCAATAGGGTACACTGTGAACCAGTATCTAGTAGGACTCTGCTCTGGTTCTAACATGGCAGACCATCGAATCCACACAGTCCAATAAACTCTGTTATCCCTCTCCTCCATCTGGCTGGAGTCAGGGTACCCCTAATTCCAAGGGTAGTGTCCATAATTGGCAACTGGATTTGTGTAGTTCACCGGGTTCACGTGGTTTACCTGGTTAACAGGCTATGTGTAGATCACAGGAATTACACCATTCACAGGATTTACACTATTTACAGGATGTGAATCTACAGGAATCACATTTTCATTCCCCCTACTCACGTTTTGACCCGAGGCCCATGTACTGCTCATAGTGGACTGGAGCAGCCTCCCTTCTGGAAGAATTCTCTCTTCTCTTTGTTTTACCTTGTAAGTAGAGTACTTGTGCCTATATATAGCAGAGGTAGGTTTTCCATCCCATCTGCTCATTTTCTCTCCAAAGGCGCAGAGGAGAGACCACAGGGTACATCGTGACAAAGGTTTCACCCCCCATTGCTTTCAGCATAGGTTTTAACAGTCCAATGTAGTGTTCAGTTTTTCTAGAGGCTGGTGCATTATAGTGGTTGTGATACAACCACTTGATACTATGCTTTTTGGACCAATTGTCTATAAGTTCTGTTCTCACTCAAAACAGGACATAGGCAAATTTGAGCATAGACTTTTTAACTTCATAGTTTGTGTACTGATGAATGCAGACCTTGTATTTGACTGATGACTCCAAATCTCACTGGAATTAATTGAGGATTGTTATCCCTTTTGATCTGCCTGAGAGGAATGAAAACCTTTTGAAACCACCTTAGGAAGTGCTTCATTCTGACCACAAAAGTCATGGTCAATGCTATCAAAAGGAACCTATTGAAGTTTTTTAGGTCCACAAATCTTATCTCAGGTGGACATTGTAACTGATATTCATGTTTCCTTAGCTGCATCTCTGCCATCTGAGCTGAGACTGCCAGGGATCTGCAGTATTCAAACAAAAATGTGTTTTGGTCACAACATGTTTATCACGTTATTGAACTGGGGGTTTGCTTTGTATCATCCCCTTCTGTTTTTGATAATGCTTACACTGGCAATATATGAAGATAACTCTAAACAACAGTGTAAGTGGAGAAAATTTCTAATAGAAAAGGAGAAATATTTTTTACTTACTAACATGATCCTATTGGCAGTAAGGAGGGAGGTAATGTTATGTAGGTAAATGTATGCTCTTAAAGTTTAAAATGAAAAGAAATTGAAAAATAAGAAGTTCTACATATACAGCATAAAGCTAGCTTTCCAAGGAAGCTTTCCAGCAGAAGGTCACATGTCCTAAATGTCGATGTAGAGTTTTTCTATAAGTGGTGATGTTTCTTTATCACATTAATGACATCTTCCATGTGTTTAATCAATGTACTTTTATTCATTGACTTTGATTGTAGTTGTGTGCTTCTTTTGATATATTATTTTAATATACTCTAATCTTATCTATGCAAGTATAGGCTGGTATTATAATTTGAAAGAGTGCTTTTTTTGTTGATTGACAGCAATTCATATATTGCTAAAAATTTCTGTGAAGATGACACTATGTAAATAAACATCTTCATTAGAATACATTACACTTTATTAATTTTGTTAAATCTTACTTGATCTTCTTTGAAATAAAAAAAAATCATTTCTACTAACAACACATGTCAACATCTCCCAGATTGAGTAAAATGAATTAAAATGGCTTTTATACTATTACCTTTAGAACAAGAACTTTTCTGCAAGTAAATGTGAACATTTACAACCTAAGTAGTGAAGAAATGCTAGCAATTGCAGGGAAAGAGTTGGAATCAGTTGTAGTCTCTCTAGGTAAATTTTCACAGTGCGTACCTAAAAACAAGATGATGTAGCACTTCCTTAGCCCACCTTTAAATGATGTACTTTCTTCATGGACCACACCACAACAGAGGTAGTGCAGAAAGTACTGCTATCTATGTGCTCTTCTGTCCCTTTCTCATCCTATTGGTCTCCATTTCTGAGTAATACAAGGATTGCTGGGAAACTGCATCTAAGTCCTTAATGCTTACCACTTCATGGTTTAGAAAACAGAAATGGTCTGCTGGGCTGACACACTGAGTCTTCACTACAGCTGCAGGTTTGAAGTCTTGTTCTTCCATGTGCTCTGAGAGGTTCTCATATGCTTCTTGATTATCATCTGGGAATTCTTCAGGAAAGAAAAGTAAAGGATTGCTTCTCAGACTCCTCATGTCTCTGCATGATTCCCTGCAGTTCAGTCTCTAGGTTTTTTTCATAGCCAATTCTTGATTTTTCTGCCACTCTCTTATCTGGAACAGCCATAGAAGTATCTTCAGCCCTTCTTGTCATTTGTCACTGGTTTCATAGAGGTTATCCTCATCCTGGTTATCTACAAGATTATCAAGGACTAACTAACTTCCTCTTTTGTGTTTCAAAGTTGTTCAAACTGAGATGCATTGATTGACTTATTGATGCATTGATTGACTTATTGATTTATTGATTATTGATTGATTGACTATTGTTCCATGTAAGAGCTAGCCTCCTAAAGTGTGTCAAAGAGGGTATGCCTAGGACAAAACTTACTGTGAAAGAATGCTTGGAGTTGAATATAAAGCTGTCATTTAACAACACAGAGGGTGTTAAGATTATACAGTGAGAAACAATTGTGATCAATATTAGTTTTGCGATACAGAAGTAGCAAGGAAACCCAAGAAGAGATATAATTTTGAGGTTTTAAGTTTACCTTAGACATTATTCCTTTCAAAGATTTTTTTTTTTCATTCCTGTTGTCTCTTTTTGAAGCAATAGATGAAGTTTAAAATCCTTTGAAGGTTTTTACAAAAAGTGCAATACACAGGAGCTATAATGATTATTTATAAATTTACGTATTTATTTGGGAAATCTCCACACTGGTGCAGGTGAGATAGGTATATATTTTCAAATAAAAGTAAGGATTAAGTTTATTATTGGATACTAATTGTGGCAGTAGTATAACAGAACCTATAAAACTCTGACATCAGACTCATTTTGTTTGGACATCCTATGGTTTTGATAAAATTGACAATGCTGTTATTTTTTACAGCACTCTTCTGTATTTCCTTGTCTAATTTCTCTTTTGTACATATCCCAGGAAACAGATGTTTGGAAATAAAGGTGTTAGCTATGACAATTTGTACAGATTTATTGACTTTGAAAATGTAAAATGGTTTAAAGTGATGATTTGAAAAAAAGCAATAATGGGTGTTATCTTACAATTATCAGAGCTGGCAAAATATAAAAGAACTTTCTTTTACACCAGTAATAAACTTTTGCAAACTTTTAATTAACAACAGCACCTTGATTAGTCACATTTTAAATTATCTGAGAACTTGCCAACTTGCATCTATGCATGTGAAAAGGAAAAAAAATCAACGAACCTACCACAGAACAACCCAGCTCCAAATGCTTGCCTTGGAATCTAGTTCTATACAAAGTGATCTATAGACATTATGTCCAAGTCTGTAATATTTGAGTCTTTAATAAAACATGATAAAAGTCAGGTTTCATCCAATATTGAGTTTTTATGCCTGAAAGTTTATTTCAAAATTGGTGCTGACAGACCTTTTAACTACAGAAGCAAATTAAATTCACTATAATCACAATACAATTAATAGATTTATGCTATAAAACAACTATGTTACTGCCCAGAAATAATATCAAAGAAAAAGGGAAATAAAAATTGCCTATCTTAAATAGAAGGAAAAGAGTGATTAATCATCCTGTTCATGTAAACAGCGTTATTTTTCTTTTTATAACATGACATCATGCCAAAAGCAGGTGATTGATTTTTTAAATCAGTCACTACCCTGTTCATGCCATCTTTTTTTTTTCTTTCTTTAAATGCACTCTGCATTAATATCCTGCCTCTGGCTTGTTCATTTAATTTCTTCCTACCAGGAAATAGTAAGCAGCTATGTATGTAGGAAGGCAGTAAGCAGTTACCAGAGGGAGAAAATAAATAAATAAATAAATAAATACAAGAGGTGGCAGAATTTGGAGAGCTTCCAGTGGGAATTCAATGATCACCATGATAAGCTTGTTTCGTGTTTGGAGCTAAAGAGTTAGATTTTTGTCGCTGCAGCAATAGCTTTACTGGTTTTAAACCTCTCACATAATATGCACTATCTTTCTGGCTCTTTATAAGGATTTCCAATATCTAGCAATGGTAGAGAAAACTCAAGACCGCATCCTGACCGTCAGCTCTATGACTAGGCCATTTTTTCACTCTTCTTGTGTACTTCTGAAGCATTAAGCCCTTTTTTCAGCCTTTGTTTTTATTCTGACTGCTAACAAGGCAATAATTCAGCTAGCTTCTTACTTGGTCATAGAAACAGTGAATTTCAACAAGGCATAAAGCCAGAAATCCAACCAGAGGGGATTTGAACTACATCTTGAATTCTGTTTTACTTAGGTTAAACTATTTACTAACCTGCATGTGCTGGAGCTCTTCATAATCCATTTGATAAATTCATTATAATTATCAAAAATACTTAAAGCACAGATTTGTTTGTTTTCATTGGTCCCTTTTTATTCAACATAATTTTTCTCAATCCATTAATAAAATGTTGTTTCTACTTTATGTCACTGTACCTCATGTCTTGTAAGAATGAAGGTAGTGGAAGCATACATTTTAATAGGTGCTGGATCAAGAATATACTGAAGAGAGTGTGAAATAATTTTCTAGTATAGTCTACAAAGCTTCTGAAGTTTCTCTGAGAAGTCCTTTTTTCCTCACAGTTGTTAATTTGCATTTAATAACTTCTAACACTTTGTACCAATAACCAGTGTCCACAACCTAAACACACACAACATATCCTCATAATTTTGAAGAAGACAAGTGGTTGGCTGAGATTTATTAAATTTCCTCTTTCATTATGAAGTCTCTCCGTTTAACATCTGCAACCTTTCATAAGTGCATATACTTTAGAAGATGTCTTGTTTCCTGACTAATGTTTTAGATCTCCACTTCTATCCAGTTACGTGTTAACATTTGTGGGGTCTATAATATAGATTGTTCTTGGCACTTGGCCCTTTCAGTTGTCCTCATACTGGTCTGTCAAGTCACAATGCCTTGTCTTGTTTTGTTGTTGAGATTGCAAGAAATATGATCTGGAATCATATTAAAGTGAACCTGAAGAAATGCAATAGAATATCAATTTGCAATTCCTTTACTGTGTATTTCCATGAACACTGTAGTAAGTGTGTTACATTTTAGTAACAGCATGGTGTAGTGTTTATTTATATATTTGTGTATTTTTAAAATTTTCTCTTCTTTGTGTCAGGAAATTAGTCTTGTTATCTGGTAAGAAATCTTAGTTTCACATTTCTTACAGCTGGTTAAAAGATGGTGCCTCTTACAGTATTTTTTTGTGTCATTTTAATTTTTCTGTACTTCATTCTAAAAGACTACCAATCCCTGCTCCACATGGAGGTTATGTAGAAGTTATTCTTCCTCCTTAGCTTGTGTTAATTTATAATTCTATTATATCTCTGGATCTTGTGAAAATTATTCATTTTAGACCAGTGCCTTTTTCACATTGCTCCTTTTCCTATACCTCAGTTTCATACCATGTAGTGCTTCCAGAGCATTAGTTTTGCTCTTAAGACTCTTAAGAGAAAAGGCAGGAGAAAGCATGGTTGATTTGAGTATCAGGCAATTTTTAAAGGTTTTATGTATGTAACAGAGAAAAGGCCAACAGCTACTAACCACGTGATCAGAATAGTTAAGAGGACAGTCCAGGACCACATATTTAAAGCTGTGGCAGTAGATGTGGGGCTGTTTGTTCAGTGCTATCCCATCACAGAATTACACAGCTCACTGTGGTTGCAGTCTGATAATTATTATTGATTCACTCTCAGGCTGTCAATCTGGGGACAGTGCTAAAGCAGTCCATGATGGACAGAAAGAGGATTGGACAGGCACCATCCAACAAGGAAACTTCATCTTGAAAATGAACTTAGATGAGATGGTGCTAGTGGATAAGGGTAATTGATGATTGTTTCAGAGTGGAAGAAGGGAAAAAGGAGAGATAATTCCTCTTTGGCATTCATCCTTAGTGTCCTGTAACACTCCAGGGACTGTCTGCAAACTCTGTAAAGTTTAAAGTTTCTGGGTTTGGTGGTTAGCAAAATATACTGCTCCTACTAGAAGTAGTTATTAGCTTTGAGTCACCAGGATTCTTGAGAAAGACAGAAAGGTACCTCAGGGGAAATAACTTTTCCCAGTGCAGGCATATTATCTTGATCTTCTTTTGAGTTTGTAAGCAAATATAAGCAAATCTTAGCACTTTTAGGCTGGTTAAAATGTTTAATACTTGAGATGTAGATATTAGCACTACAGAACAATATACTAAAGACCTGCACCTGCAGTAATGAGACAGTTATACGTTTTATTTTGAAGCATCCATGTTTGTTATATTTCTTTATAAATCTGCTCTAAGTAAATGTCAACTCAAGAGAGAGTAAATTGTCATTTCAGAAGTGATGGACAGTGTAAAATAGCCAGGGTCTCTTTTTATTATGTGGTTGGCCTTTGTGTTTTTAAAACACAATACAAAATGCTTGAGATGGAGAAATCAGTGCAGATTAAATAAAAACCTACCTACACATCTCAATCTAACTTTTTAGCTGAATTCTGCCCAAACCTTTATTTCAGCACTGATAATGCTGTTTGCAATTTCGTCTGCTTTTTTGCTAACTTAAGTTGAACCATTGTGTTTCAGTTGGGTTTGCCCTTGTTAGTCGACTTGAATGTACAGGACATCTGTAATCTCAAATCTCCTATAAATTCCAGAAACCACAGTGTGTGAATTCAAAACTACAAGCTGGAAGCAAGCACTATTGATGTGGCTGCTGGCTGACAGGAGCGATGCCTCTCCTGAAAAATAAACCTCTGGGCAGAGGGGAGCAAATGAGGGCCGTTCCCTCTTCAGAAGCACCAGATTTACTCCAATACGAGTGCTGCAGAGTGAAAACAATATAATTAGTGGGTTTTGCCAGCTTTGATGTCTTCAGCAGTCAGGGAGTGCTCCAGCCTTTACCTCCTCCTTGGCAGGACAGCCCCCAGGATTTGGAGTGAACACTGTAGGCTTTCTTGTAGGGGTTACTTCTTATTGGATCTTGTGTACAAATATTTTCTTCAAGCTACCTTTCAATCTAGCAGACACTGCAGTAATGTAAGTATTTTTCCTAGTATTTCTTTGTCATTTGACTGCTGTAATATTAAATGCCAGTTGTAACTGAAAGGGACCATATATTAGGAAAAAATCGCTTGGATTTTCATATAAGCCCTCATAGGGACTTACCTTCAGTGCCTACGTTTTGAGGCCAGTCTCACAAGATTTTTATAGAGTAAGAGATGGGCTCCTGCAGAGGACAAGTGTGAGCAAGTGTCTAATTTATGTGACCTCACTCAATTACTTGAAGAGCATTTCTGTCCTCTCACTACATTATCAGAAATTGTCAGTAAGTGCAGACATCTTAAGTCAGCTCAGATGAGCAGGAAAAGCAACCCTCTTTTCTCCTTTCTGTCTTTGTTTCCAACCAGTGATATCATCCTCCATAAAACAGTATGGAATAGTGAAATGCAACCAAAAGCGTGCATTCCCCATCCACTAGACGTAAGGAAGTGTACCTCCACTCTTATGGGTGGTGGAAGGGAAAGAAAGATTACTTCCAGGGCCACAGGGCTGCCTAAAGGAAAGTCATCAGAATGGAAGGTATAAGCCTGGTGAGAAGGATTTATAATCTTTGCAAGTAGCCAGGAAGGTTCATACTCTGGGATATAGCTAGAAAATGGGTAATCTTGCTTTCCTTTTATATTCTTTCTCTTTAGATGAACTCTCAGAGAAAGCAAAATTGTATTAAACTTTTATTCCTGTACCTCACAAACAGCAGAAAAGGAATATTTCAAACCTGATAAACATCTGTTGTCAGTCTGGGACTAATTGTACCAGCCATTGGCCAAGAAGACTAAGTTTATCCTCAAATTCTGTGATAAAGCTCTGAAATGAAAATGGCCTGGATTTACATGGGAAAAAAAAAATGAGAACTGTGATGGAAAAGACATCATTCTTTCATTTGTGACTCTTCAGTATTGTTGTGGTTTGGGGTCAGGGCAGCCCCTAAGACCCAACAGACGCTCTCTGTTAACCCCCCTCCCTCCCCAAAGGGGAAGAGAAAAGGA
>JANHFX010008502.1:0-18265 GCA_027560015.1 Chloroceryle amazona
GCCCGTACCGGCCCCCTACACTAACGCTTCAGCTTTTACTGTCGTTATAATGAGTACATTCCCCCTTTATGAGCGGTGCAAGCGACTCGCTCATCGTTCTTACCCCAGAACGACAGCCACCCTGAAACGAAAAAGAAGCCAGAGAAACTCCAGCGAATGGGTGTTTCTGCTACCGAAGTTTCACTCACGCTGTAATTGCATGGGTAACTTGCAGAAAAGCGGCCTTAAACTTTTCACAGCTGTCACAAATAGGGAAACAGAAACAATTTCTGATGGAGAAAGTGGCTGGTTCTCCCAGTTTGCTCCAGTGTCCAGATCTATTTGGGTGGTACTTGCAGCTGGGAGAGACTGAGGATCTTTGACACCATAAATACTGAAAAATACCAGGTTTTCCTAGAAGGGTAGGTGTTGGAAGGGACCTCCAGAGATCGAGTCCAGCCCCCCTGCCAGTGCAGGTCACACAGAAACGGATCCAAGTCGGTCTTGAAAGTCTTTGGAGGAGACTCTACAAACTCTCTCTAGTGCTTTTTCTTTTTAATCTCTGGACTGGAGGTTCAAGGTTGGGGGAGACCTACCCAGCCTTGTCTGCTGTTTCATTTGCATAGCAAAGCAGACAGTCTCTGAAATTGAACAGTGCCAAATATTTGCATTTTAGGTGGAATCTGAAGCTGCCTAAAAACCCCATCAATACACAGAGAAAGCAAGACCAGCTACAAGCCTGCAGAATCCATGCTCACATCTTTCAGTGTTGGGCAAATGCTATAAACCTTGCTGTAGAAATACCGAATATATCCCATAGCAAACATTTACCTTCCCCACAAAGGTTTACCTAGATGTCACAGTAACTAGAACAGGCAAGTTGCAAAGGAACTAAAAGATCTTCCTCCCTCTCCCCTGGCTACCTAACATCAAAAGCACCAGTGGCCCTGACTGCCCAATCCTTTTAGGGAACTTTGTCTACATTTAATCCCTACCCAGGGCTAAACTACAGCAGCTACTCTATCACCTAACAACTTCCCCTCAAACCTGTCCCTTCATGCTGAGTGTGATATTTATGGGATGGGACACACCTGTAGCCAATGTGGATCAGCTGCCCTGGTGGACTCCAAATTGTTAAGGGCCTGCAGACTATAGCTGGCCTGGGGTTCTATCCTAGTGAAACCAGGACAGTCTTCCACAGGAGTTTTCATATAGTTTGAAGTACATGGTGACTCTACGACTGCCACAGTGAATCCTTGTGAGGAGTGGCACCTTTGACAAAAGCATTAAGAGAAGACTTTTGTGTAGGAGCTCTGCAGAAACCTAGTAAGAAACCGCAAAAACAAGCAATGAGCACTACAGCATTTTCATTGGTGTTCTAGAGGTATTGTCTGTAGAATAACTTGGATCATTAAATACATCATTCCTTCATAGAAAAAGCAAAGAAAGAGTATCTTCTTGGAGTGCAAATAAAGAACATGATATTAAAATATCCCCAAGCGTTACATTTTTTTTCCTGAATCAGGTGTTTTCCTTTCTTTTTCCTGTACACTAATTTTCTAAGAAATGAGGAAAAAAATCCAAGTAAATATTTAAGATACATAGATCATTTAATTTCCAACTGCTTTCCTCTTCTTGAGGTATATTAAGTTTTATGGTTAATGTATTCCTGTGCTAAGGAACCTTTGGCCTTGGAGAAATGTGCCTCTGGGTTCCTCACGTTCCAGAATCTCCTGCCGTGGAGTGGTGAGCTGGGGCTTGCTGACAAACACTAGCATGTGCCATCTGCCCATCCCACTCAGTCTGCCTGTCAAACCCACTCACTGCTTCTGGTGCTCCGGATTGACCCATGATCTTTGTAATACCAAATCTCCAGAGACCACTTTCTCAGACCACAACAGAATCTTTAAAAATGCTCTGTTTTGTTCCACCAGGCACATACTCCTGGGCAGCCCTACACACCGCAGCCAGCAAAGCCTTCCCACCCTGCCTCTTGCCTGGCAGCTCTCATGTAATCCTGCTGCACCCTGCCCCCCCCAGCAACGAGATGCACAGGATGGTCTTGTCATCCCTCTCTACCCTGTCAATAAACCCACTGTGCAGTGGCTCTTTCTGCTTCTTCTTGGTCCTCTCCAGGCTTCCAGCTTTATCAGTCAATAGATAAAGACACCCTCTGATTTTCCCGAGCTCTCGTCTTGGTTATGCCACCTGGCTCCAAGCCTTGTGTAAGGAGTGTTCTGCTTTCCAGTGTTCTCCTACTACCTCCCTGCCCACCATCTCGGTGTCTCTGGCTGTACAGATTCATGGTAGCACAGCTGGGCTATGGTGAAAGCAGACAAAATGTGTCCTTCCTTTCCTTCACTCCCTCCCCACTTGCGGCCCTAGTACCAGACACATGAAAAGTCTACATGTAGCATGTCTGACTTACTTAGAGAGCTCATCAGACTAAGTAATAGAAAGAGGGCTGCTCTAGCTTTTGAAGTGCATTTTATTTATGGATGTCTTAATAAATTCAGCCACATCATGCAATGCTTGGCAAAAGCAAAAAAAAATGAAGATCCATAAAATGAGCTACTTCACTCTCCTCCCCTGTAAAGGTTTCCATCAAGGATGAGACAAATGCCAAGTAAAAATGAAGTGGGTGGAGGGAAAAGAGCATAATAAATAATGAAAGATGCAATGAAGCAGAGTCCTTAGGCAGTCAAAATACCTGAGCCATAAAGATATCAAAAAGAAATAAGCTCTGTCCATATCTCAGGACTATGCATCTCACAACTATATTGCTATCAAGAAAGTGTTGTGCACAAATGTCTGTGCAGAATTGCTACACCCTCAGTGTATGTCTAGACTCAAAAAACTAATTAGGTGTTAAAATTTTCAGAGTCTTGTTGTGGCTTAGAAGACTTGGTTAAATAATTGCTGAACTCTGGTGTGTTTTCTTACATTGCTTTCATCTAGTCTTTCAGCTTTCTTTGCTTCCTTAAAGCTAATGCATGGAATATTAAAAATACAAGTCACAAATTCAGAGGGGTCTATCCTTGCTAATACTACCCCAGGCAAATGTATGGGGGAAATAAACTGCACCATCGACTTAGTATCTAACTTGGAAAATCTGCCTTCCTAGATACTAATTTTCATCCAAAAGCTTTGTGAGCCTGCAGCAGAATTTAAACATGTATTTTTTCCAATCTACTTGAAATGAAAACTTTGTTTTTGCCATATAGCAGCAATTATAAACTCCTTATCTCATTACTTTTGCCTTCAATAGAGTCACCTTCTTTTCTTCATTTTGGCAAGTGTTTACATCAGCCCCAAACTCCAGTCTGATAAGCTTAGCAGTGAAGTGCTACATGCATCATGCACTCTTCCCTCCAAATTAGATGCTAGGTAGGTTCCATCCAGACAATTATTGTCTTCATTTTGGTCAATAAGTCCCACTGGTCCTGTTTTTTGACATGCTAAGTACTTCAATCATAGTGCAATACTAGGTAATCTATGATCGATGCTTCAAAGGCAGTATTACAATGGATTAGTGAGGGCTGCAAAGCTCTTCCTTAAAGCGCGAACGGCCTCTACCCAGGCTGCTGCAGACACACTCCCTTCTCGACTGCTCCCACCCTTCCGAAAGCCTTGTGGGAATGTGTCTCCATTTGTAAGAACTGGATGGTCTTCTGCGGTGAAGGGTTTTGGGAGTATCCTTCTCTAAACAGGTCACAGACATTTCTGCCAGGGGCTCAGAGGTTGAGGGAGCTGACATTGGAGGAAAGGTGAAGTCAGTACCTCCTTCTTCCTGGGCTCTCCAAGACCGTCAGAAATGGTGTTAAAAAAATGAGAACGGCTCGCAGGCAAAAGAGTAGCAATACAGGCAGAAAGATGCTGTTGAGGGCAGCTGCCTGGGAGTGCAGGAATTGCTCAGCACCCTGCTGCCAGTTGCCCTTTCCCACTGCTAGCAAGGAGAGTGGTGCTCTGGTTCTGGTTCTACAGGCTGCTGGTTCTCCCACAGCAGCCTGTAGCTAGATGCAGGGGAGTAAACGTTTGTAATATGGTTTTGCTGAGGAAATGCTAACCTGATATTTCAGAAGGGGCTACGGAGGTGCTGACATTTCCCACACGTAGTCAACGTAGGATATGCTGCAAGATGGGGGGAAGTGACTTAAAATACCGCACTTGAGCAAATCTCCCGCTCTCTGTACTGATTTGCAGCAGTGCAGTGACTTGCTGTCTGCCGCAGCAGCACTGAACTGCATTGGCTGGTCATGGCTTCTTCACCTGGGGTCAAAGCAATAACTACCTGGCAGCCAGGGAGAAGCCCAGGTAATAAAAGTGCCGAAGGACAGGCTCATTTCTTTTGCCTTATTTGAGTGGTTGAGAGCAGCTGTCCTTCGTGTCTCACTGGCTTCAAGCAGTAGGGGATAATTGCAAAGTCACCTTGAGCCACTGCTGAGCTCCTCAGATTTGGCCACGCACTTTCTGTTATGCTGACAATTGATGTGTGCAGCAGAGCAAGGGCTGCGGATCCATTGCAGCTTGCTGAGTCCATTTAAGCCATGAAGGGAGACATTACTCTGAAGCGGAGATGCATTTTGTCGAGTTTATTGTTTTTAATCTCTGCAGTTAGGTATATGTTGATTATCACACAGTTAGGTATATGTTGATTATCACACAGTTAGGTATATGTTGATTATCACAAGTGACAGAATAGAGTTGTAGTATAATCCTAATTTATATCAAAGCACCCAGAACTTTAGCCTCTGTTTCTTAAAAATGCTTCATCTGCAGTAGAATATTTTTATTATTTGGAGAAGAAACACCCAGGTTGTGAACCTGCTTGTTGGATCTGAACCACGGCTAGGCACAGAGCAGCTGACTGCAGCAAAGAGCAAATCTGCCTGGTGGTGTCCGTGAAAACCTTCTGTGGAGCTGACATGTGCAATACTGGCTGCATCTGGAAAGCACAGCATGTGCTTGATCAGAAAAGAACATCTGTACACCTGGAGATGTGGTCACAAAAAGCACCATCATCGCACACTGCTTACTGTGGTATTTTGCATGGCTCTTTGAGTGCTCCGTAGAAGTGTTAAAATGTGGCTTAGAGGCTGACTAAGCTATTTTCATACAAAGACAATTAATTCATTGCTACAAAGATCACTTCTGTTAAATGTGATAAACAAAATCCATGGCATGGTCCTGAACAGCTTTCTACTGCAGCTATCCACAGTGCTCTCAACAGGTAACTCCTGGTGATGGTATGAAATCAGCCAGCCTTGTTTATCTGTACCTATAGCTATATTCAACCACACAATGACAACATAGCCACTACAATAGTACACACGTATCATTAGGACCATGAGATTATATAGTCCCCAGTTTGGAAGCCATCAGTAGTTGGAGATGCTCTTATGTTTGCGTTAATTCTTAGCACTTTTCTAAATCTGCATATGTTACAGAATTGCTTTTAATAGCAGATATACAGGGGAGGTCAAGACACTTGGCAGGTTCCTATTAGTAGATTTTCTTTCCATCTCATTTCCGACTTCTTTTTATCATCTCCCCCTTAGTGGTAGCCAAATGTGGGCCTTATAATTATTGGATTATGTCTGCCACCTGAGGATGGAAATCTTCTCTGTTGTTTTTGTGCTGTAGGAATACAAAGATGGAAAAGCTTCACTTACTGTAATAATTAAGTAGTATTTTATTACTATGTTAATACATATTTGACAAGTTGATTACAAGTACAGCTTTGTGTTGCCTCAGAAAAAGTCCTTCTTCTCCTTCCCCTGTTTTGAGTAACTAGCTCTGTATAGAAAACAGACATTAATATGTCTGTAGAAGACTGAGCTCACAAGACAAATAAATGGCCATGTATAGTGATTTAAAAATATTCCTCTATATTTGAGGCTGGTATTATGTTAATTGAAAGGAACTAGATTGCTAAGCTGTATTCTGTAATTAAAACTTCATTTAATCACTTACCTGGACCTCTTATCTCTTGTGGTCTCCATCCATCAATTCCAAAAAAAGCGTCAAAAAGATTTGTTTGTGAGTAGTCAGTTGTACCTGGTAAGACAAATATGTTTGCATTTAGGGCAAGACTACATTGTCCTCAACCCCTGCCACCAGCAGCCATTCTCAAACACATCCCTTCCAAAGTAAAATTTTACCATTAACCTGTCCCTAAAAAATGCTTGGCAAAAGATAATATATTCCCTCTCCAAAAATTAAAAAGTGGTAAAGAAAGAAGGATTTTATTTTGAATTTATGAGTTAAGAAAAACCTGTTGGCAAACTGAACTTTAGATGCAGCAATTAAAAAATATTTTAAAATATTTCAAATAAATTCTAAATAAATTTTCTTAAAAACAGCTTTTAGAAAAGATGCGCCACTGTACCCAGCAGAGATCTAGTTGAGCCCTGGACTAGTGCTATCTGAAGAGAAATACTGTTGATAGATCTAATATCTCCTGCAGCATTTAGATTTGTTTGGGAAACCTTTCAGGCACTGAGTTTGCTCCACCTCCTACTCAGCTGGTGGGAACCCCTCCATGGTCTTTCCTCAGAGCAGGCTCAGACTTAAACTGAATACTGAAGCAAACCCAGTCTCTCCTTCAGGCTGAAGATAAATAAATTGTCTGGTGAATTCCAAGATTTCTGCCCAATGCAGATTTTGAGAACTATGCCCTGAGGCTCCATTCCTGCTGCTCTCACCTCTGGCAAGGAGAGGAGATGCATGCTAAAAAAAAAGCTGTTCATATTTTTAGGTGAGAGATTTTTCCTCTGCAAGATTCACAGCCCCAGAACAGAGTCCTGATGAATAACTAGGATTTTTAAACACTTACTGTTTGAAGAGGTACCCATATTTGAATCCACACTGTAAAGAAACAGTGTTGAATGTTAGTGCCTTGTAAAACACAAATCACATCTTGTTAATGACAAAGTAAAAGATACGAGTAGCTCTGACCCCCTCTTTTATGATGAAGTCTTCTAGACTCTGCTTGGCTCTTCATGAGACCACAGCAGAGGAGCACAGGGCACACAGTCCTTAAATGAACAACTGTTGGAGAAATTTGCAGGGAACATTTTCTAAGTAAGGAGGAGGATTTACCTGTTTGTGATTTGGTTGTTGAGTTCACCTAAGAAAGATGGAGAAGAACATTTTACAAAGCTGGCAATGCATTCAAGTTTGGGAGTTGGCACTGTGGCCCTGAATCTCATGGTCGAGTATAAACTAGGTGGGGATGGGCAAATGAAGGGGACATTTCTTGAAAGCATGATTGAGCCCCCAAAGACTTGGGAGGTAGGCAGAAGCAGGATACCACATCAGAGGAGCAGCTGGCCTTACGCTGGTTAGGAGCAGACCTCTTCTTTGTTATCCCTAGAAACAGTCATTCTCCATCTCCTCTCCAACACCCCAAGATCACATCCAAATCCTCATCAGCCCCTCAAGGTCATGCACACACCCCACACAAAAGAGCCAGCATTTGGCAGCTATCAGCCCAGCTCACTGAACCCCACAGCTTGCTGTTTTCTGCTCGGGGTCAGCAGTGCATGGCCGGTGGCACAGGGCAGATCACTCACGTTGCACGCCTTGCAGCAGTGAGTCAAGGCGAACCATGAAGTCCTGTCTCAGGTGTCGGTAGCTGTCGATCGTGGCCTTATCCATCTCCATTACCCCCACGTCCACACTGCTGGTAATGAAATTCTGGTTCCCAATCCTAGGGCACAGGCAGTCATTTCACCAAGGAAAACCATTTAGCGTTAGAAAGTTAACAAACTCCTTTGTTAGGAAGGACTCTACAAAGACGAGGGTGCTTTGGCAATGTGAAGTATGAGGTAAACAGCTCTCTGATAAGGTTGAGTTGTAGTTGTTATATACTGTTATTTATTTGGCAATGCCTTTTGCTTACCAAACCTGGATGGGAACTTTCAAATACTGAAAATGAGAAAGGGGAAGGTGATTTGCTCATACCCTTGTGTGAACAGTGCTTTGACCTGCTGCGGGCAGGTTCTTACTGTTCTAGCACAACTGCCATTGTGATAGAAAGTAAATGCCAAACATATTAAATGGTGTCCAGGCTTCTGGAAAATGACTTTGATCCCACGGGCTAGATTTCAACTTGTGGCACAGCTGTGAGTAATGGACTGTGCTGCTGCCAGCACAGCCCCTAGGTACGTGGTGATTCAAAGTTATCCTTACAATCCAAGCTCAAACTCAGCTTTAAGTCATACAAGCTACAGAGAGGACATCTTCAAATCCAGCTCAAACTCAGCTTTAATTCATACAAGCTACAGAGAAGACATCTTCAAATCCAGCTAGACTTTTAAGCTAGCCCTTCTTGAAGCTGGGGAGTTTAGTGCTGCAGCAAAATCTCTTGTGGATCTGTAACTTAGTGTGGTTTTGCACCATTGAATTACAGCTGACACCATGGCGTCAATTAGGAAGTGATAAGTTATAAATTAAATGTATCACTTGCAAGAGAAGGGATAATAAGTCTGTCTAGCTATTAAGATTGTCCACAAGCAGAAGCAAAAATTGGTGGGAAATAAGCCAGTTACCTCTGCAGGCAAAGGCTGTTCCCTGGGACTTGGGTGCAGGAGTGACAGCAATGCACATGCAAGAGAGTGTTGCTGTAAACTGAACCCCATGGGCTTTATCTCTGATAAAAACAATTTTTCTGCTAATAACAGCCAGTGGTTTTCGTCAGAATCCAACAGCTGTGTAGCTGCCAAGGGAACTCAAGCTTAAAGGGACCACTGGAATGGCAAACAGATATAGATCCATCCTCATTAATTGTGTGGATGTGGTGCCCTCTGGCTCGTCTGGAATAGGGAGAAGCTTTGCAGGGTGCTGGGACAGAATGGCACAGTGGGGTTTGATCCCAGTTATCAACACCATATTTTTTTAAAGAAAAAAACAAGTGTTCTCAGGTGCAACATACCTGTCCTTGGTCAGTTGAAATTCCTACAAAAAGGATTGCCAAAAGAAAAAAAGAAGAAAAAAAACAGGAAAAAACGTGTTAGTGAGATTTCCAGAAAGGACAGCTGACTGAGAAATAGACGTATTCATGAAGAAGAGCAGAATATCATTGCTTACTTTGAAGAAGACGAAACTGTCTCTTTCCTGTCTAATCTTCTGCAAAGACTGAAGATGCAGTGCAGCCTCATCTCTAGTTTTTTCCATTTCCTTCTTCATTTTGGTAATGTCTGCCAGTTGCTTTTTCTCATGGGACTGAATGTCATTCAGGATCTTAATACTTTTCTGAACAATCTCTGTTTTCATCTCTTCAAACAGGTTTTGCAGCTGGGAAGTCACTGTTTTCGTGTTGGTCTAAATGAACAGGTAAGAAAATGATGCACTGGCTCAGGAGCTCAACACTTCAGCTTAGTGTCTCTGTTTATAGATCAGGACTGTATATGTCCTTTCCACTGGCTTTAGAAAGAAGTGGACAATAAGCATTTGCTTAAAATATCTGATTAAACAGAGGGTTATGAAAATTAATCCTGATACAGTAACAAAATCAGATAAAATTCAGTTAGCAATATGAGAACTGTATTGGTACACTCTGAAAATCCCACTTGTAGACCCAAGTTGGTTTTCTTTTATTTAATGGATAGAAAACTTTTTAAAAGTACATAATGATATGTACAACCTGTGGTCTCCCAGTCCTGCAAGCTGGTCTGGGCAACCACAATAAATAGTGGAGTCGCCCAGCTGGTTGTGGAGCTGTTGGGAGACTGTAGGATATCTTGGCTTCTGGCAGTTTCTTAAAGCAGCATTTTCCCTACTTTGGGCTATATCTCTTTCTGTTTAACTGCTTCTAACAGTCTTGTTGCCATCACTTATTTCTGGGAAATTGTGGGCGAAAAAGGCTCTGAATTAGCGGCGATCTGGGTACCAACCTTGAGCTGTTGCTCGCTTTTCTGAAGTCCTTCTAGGGCAGTAGCTAAGGCACTTTTACGCTCCTGCAGCCATGTCACCATGTGCATGAGTTCATCCTAGCAGAAGGAAAGACAGCATTGAACTTCATTCATAGCAGCAGGGGTAGCTCTCAACTAGACTGGCAGTTTGTGGAGCTGGTGAAATGGCACAGATGCCTTCTACCTGCCCACTTCCAGCAGTGAGTCCTGTAACAAACTGCTTTCAGTTGCCTCCTCATAGAGATAGGGCATAAGAAAAATGATATAATCTTGAAATCTTTCAAGTTAATGTTTAATTTTTATTTATGGTAGGTTAATAAACAACTTGCCCATGAATAAGTAAGATTCACTTTAAATGATTAAATCTTTGTTAATGCTCTGATCCTGCCAGAACCTTCACATGTGCCTAATATGATCCAAATCTGTAGCTTTCACACCTGTCAGTAGCTGTGGGATCCGAGGATGAGGTAATGAGCAACCATCTTTCCTGAAGATCAGTGAAACAGTGGTACTTACCTCGCTGGTTAATTTAATGGATACCATGATCATTCAGTGCTGCTATACTGCACAATAACACATTTCAGAGGGGACATCAAACTCATTCTTTGGGGATCAGACAGTGTCTGAATGCTTCTGTTTGCTCCTGGCTGCTTCCAGCAGCGTGTTCACACCTCGAGCACCCATGAATGGCCACTGCAGACACAGCTGACAAATTGTCACTTCCTTAATAAAAATGGTGCCAGAAAGCTTAGGTTTTCCATGAGGCATTTGTCATAGCCGAAGAGTTTTAACTTTTGAAAACTAAAAAGACAATCAAATTTGATCGAAGCTCCTTGCACCAAAACTCTTTTATAATTTCTCCTGAAGAGCTGCATTCCTGGCTTCTCTGGCTATCCTACGGAGTTTAAAAACCAACAAAGCCAGTAATACACAGCTGATATCAGCTTACCCATGGAGATGGCTTCCCCACAGATAGGGCAGTGTTGTTCCTTTACCAGACAGCTCCAGGGATGAAAGAAATGGCTACTATCCTACACAGCCCACTTCTATTTGCAGCCCTGAATTGTTTACACATAACTTGTGGGAGAAGGTTAGTTTGTGACGTATAACTGTGAAGGATGTGTCCTGCTAATTCCTGAGGAGGCTGGGACCTGTCCTGAGGTCCAGAGTGAGCAAGGAGTTTCCTGCTCATGCACTGGGGTCCTGCAGGGTGTTTTGTGTGGGTTCTGAATTGAGCCCAGAAATTTCAAATGCAAGGCAGTGAGTGAGCATTCCAAATGCATTTTATCCCCTCAGTCTCATCTGATTTTGAGCATTTCAAGGACAGCAACTGGACTCAAAGGAAGGGACGTCGGGGCCCCACATCTCTATTCCTGCTGAGATACTGGCTTGGCAGAGGGAGGAGGAAGCCAGAAGGAAGGACCTCAAGTGGGAAAATCTGTTCCCCAACCCAAAATTCAGCAGTAGTGGGGTCCTGAGGCTCAGCGGAGAAAGAAACTTCTTAATCCCCATGAGAACATTTCCTTCAACCCAGCCAGGAATACAGTTGTCAGTGGCAGTTCGCAGTTGCCTGGGGCTGGGCAGGACAGGCTCGTCCTTCAGTGGTGTGGGCAGCAAAGCCCTGCGCCTGCCTCTCGCTCAGTCTCCCACCCACATGGCCATGTCAACACACACTGAAGGTTTTACCCACCCTTGTCCTGGTCACCCCCAAACACCTTTCTCTGCTCTTCTCCCTCTGCTCAGCCTGCCAGGCTGCTGTCGCAACACAAAGGAGGAAATGAAAAGCAAATTTCAGGGCCATGAAATTCCCCAAGCTGCTGCCTGCCTGCCCTTGCCCTGCCGTCCCCACTCCCCAGTAAAAGCCTCCTGCAGCTTCCCCCCTTCGTCCAGATCAGGAGTTTAGAGCCCCTTACCAGCTGTTTGTCATGTGCCTCCTTCAGGGTGATGATACTGTGGCCCTTGTGTCGTCCTGCGATGGAGCAGAGCACACAGATATACAGCCCCTCGTCCTGGCAGTAGCACTCGAGCAGCTTGCCATGCTCCTGACACTTCCTTTCCGCCACACCGCCTTTGCCCACCTCCACCAGGATGTGGTCTTGCTGGGAAGCCTTGGCATTGTGTTTGCTCAGATGGGCTTGGCACAAAGACGCTTCACAAACCAGGCAGGTTTTCACCGCTGGCTGGGACTGATCCAGGCAGAAGTCACAGGCAACCACCGTCTTCCCTTTTGGAGAGCCCTTGTCCTGTTGTCCTTTGGAACTGCTGGCCACAAATGCCTCCACAATGCTGCACAGCTGAAAATTCTTCTGCAGCTCCAGGATAGGCCCCAGCTGGAGCTTGCACATGGGGCAGGTGTAAGGGGCTTTAGATTGCTGCTGGGCACCCAGCGCCTTCTGGACGCACTGCTTGCAGAAGTTGTGACCACAGCTCAGCGACACTGGGTTCGTGTACAGTTGCAGGCAGATGGGACAACTGAGTTCATCCTCCAGGCTGGCAGCCCCTCCAGATTCCTCCCTAGCTTTTGCCATGGCTGCAGAAACGACGTGTTAGCCAGAGTGCGAGAAACGAAACTAAAAAGACTTCCTTGGCTTTGTGCCCTGGTTGGAGACCCAGCCCAGACGCTGCAAGTGCTTCCTCTCCACCCTGTGACAGACCGGCAGAGATAAGTTCCCTGTCCCGGGCTGTGTCCGGAAATAGCTGTTGGGAGCTGCAGCAGCCATTTCTAGATGCTTGCTCTCAGTTGCTGCGTGGTCTCCGGCAGAATCGTTCTGTGTGTAAGCCCTCGACAGGCTGGTGGGAGCAGGGGGTGCTGGGGAGGGCACAAGATGGACAATTCTCCTAAAGCCCTCTGCCCTCCTAGAGAAGTCCTAGATGTCATGCCAGGGACAGAATTTAAAGATAAACCCTGTATGAGAAAGGTATGAGCCTGGCAGGGGTAAGCCAGGAATTGTCTCTTTGTGGGCTTCTCAGCAGCAGTTACAGATGCTCACCTAAGAGTAAAATCAGGAGAATCCAGAGGAAAGTTTTACTGGGACTTGAGGTTGGTCTCCTACCTGCTGCCAGGGAAACGCGGGCAGGTGAAGGCTCTCAGAAGGGATAGGAATATCCTTGTACTGTGTCACAAGTCTTGCTTGCCTCACTCTGCACCCATACTACCCGAGATGAGGCAAAGCAGCAGCCACTGCAGGTGCATTTAGGAGACCCAACTCTACCTGCATGGTTTTTCATATCATTTTTGTGTATAAAATGCAAAGGACAAAACCAGCTGCTTTTGTCTAAGACTGAACATAAGCAATTTATTTCAGCAAAACCGTAGTGTCCCTCAAGGTCCATCAGTGTCCTTGCTGGAGCAGAGAGCTCCTGCCTGGACCTCTTTATGCAGATTCCTTGTCTCTGTCTGATGGCAGCAGCACCATGGGCAGCAGGCAGGAGTATCATCTTTCCAAGGTGTTTTGACAATTGTAAGAACAAAGTAATCGAGGCCCTATATGGCACAGACTAAGGCACGGGACTTTTCCTCTTTAGTACTCCCTTGGCTGTGATTATTTTGTATAGTTGGGGAAAAAATAAAGTTGAGGCAAGTAGGCAAGTGAACTACCAGAGTTCACAGGGGACAACAGCAGCCAAGAGCAAGGGAAACCAGGCGTCTTACTCCCTAGTCTCTACCTGCCTCCCAGACCAGCTCTGCCTCTGTGACAGATGGCTCAGGCTGTGCAGGATGGGTGGAGGAGGGCAGAGGTAAAAGCTGATGCACTAGAGCAAAGATCAGCGTTGCTGCTGCTTAGTTCTGTAGCAGTTAATGTTGTGTCGTCAACTTTTTATAAACCAAATTGCCATTGAGTTTTGCAAGCTAAACTACTTTAATAACATGCAGCCAACACAGTATTTGACAGAGGCAAGCAGAAAAGTACTACATAGTGGTATTTCCCCACAATTGTGATTGTGATCCACAGAACAAGTAAGACAGGAGCTCTTGCAGTAAGTGGCAGTGTGCTGTGCTATACCCCAAGAAACCCTGCCCTCATGTAGATGAGCCATCACAGCAGCCCAAACCCCAGTTTCTACTATGCCAGCCCAGCACAGCCTCTGCACAGCAGCAGTCCTGATTCTAGGCCTGGAAATGCAAAATGGCACTTTGTCCCCATGTCCCTACAGGAGCTTCAGAAAGCCATCACACACGGTGAAGACAGCGTGGACCGGGTAGTTCGAAGGGATGCTAATTGTTTCTATAAGCCTGAGGCTCCTAGCAGGATCTCCATCCTTGACAGGCCTGTTATAAAATGTCAGTGTATTTTTTCCACAGTCTAACTCTACCCTGACCACTTGGAGGTCTTTAGGAAAGCCCTTTTTTGTGATCATTACTTGACCTAGGAACAGACACAGGGAATAATGAGAATGGTAGGGATCACGAGATTTTTCTAGGTAGCACTCAAAGTTGTTATAAACAGTTCCAAGCTTCCAGAAGTTTGCGTTGCTGGTGTCCACTTCCCAGAAATGACAGCCCTCTGAGAATCCCTGTTTGCTCTGCACACGTGTAACAGCAAATAGGTTTGCTATATTATATTGTGAACCAGAGGAGCGTAAGTTTGAAGCAGGTATGGTGTTACAGTGACCATGTCCTTCCAGTGTTGGAACTGTCAGATATTCATGAACTACAGAAAGAAAGAGAGACATTATGAAAAACAATTGCACAGATTTGCATACAACCCCATGGATGCATTTCCCAATCCAAGTCATCTAATTAACGTCCAACCCACCCAAGTCATTAATAGCATACGTTAACTGAAACATCTTCTGCACCCCTCTTAGCTGCTCCTATATAATTCTAAAGGGGGTTAATATCACATTACAAGAAATGCTGCTCTCTCACAATTTTAAAGTGACTTTTTGCTTTTTGTTTCCAACTACAGCAATTCTTAGATTTTAGTTTTCCACCACTGTCCTGCAGAGCTTCATTAGGCATTTTGAAAACTTTCCCAGATTAACTTCCATGTATAAGAAATCTGTGAACAGCACAAACACTTACTTGCTTAGGATCATTTGAAGTTATTTTCTAGAACTCTCAAAACATCCTGGCATGGCCAGTCACAAGAAGTTAATTCTAACCTCAGGAATTTGCAGAAAGGTTTTATTCGGACCTTCTCTGGCACATAATGTATCTGAATATTGTGGCATTTTCCACTCTGAAAGTTACTTCTTGAGGAAACTGAAGCAGTGGCAAGTAACCAAAATTGTTCGGGTGGCATAGACAATTAGGAAAACCTGGTTCTGAGGCTTTCTAGCCAGAATAGGTGTGGGCTGTGCTGACAAGGATGGTAGAGACAGAGCTCAGAGTGGCCATGAGCATGGTGTGCCTCTTGGTGTACCCAGGCTGTATGGATGGCAGCCAATTAGGGGTGCATGTCGCACACTGTCACACACACTCTGGACAGAACCTTCCCTCCTCAGCCATCTCTCCTGACTCTTGACCCTATGTTCACTGTCAGCAGGGGCTCAGGCACCATCAAAGAGCAACAGCAAGGGAATACAATTTTTTTTGTTTCAGTTGGACAAGCATCCCACCATGCACAGCACCTGGACCGTAGGTTGATCTTACAAAACATTACAAAAGTGTAGAATTATTTACACATAGAAAGCGTAGATTATTTACTTCATAAGGCAAACTCCACTTGCCACTGCTGTGAGGAGTTCTCAACTTTCCCTGTGCTGTGAATCAAAGTGATGCTACAGACAGAGGAGGTGTTGCTATTCTCTTCTCTTAATTCACCCAGAAAACTCCTAGGACATCCATACCTCTTTACCCAGAGCCCATTTTAACAGGGTGTATTCAAGGCATGTCCCAAAGCACTGAAGTCCTGGACAAGTACTCTTTTATGTACACATATGTGAAAATAATCATACAATGTTAGTAATCAGTTCTCCTAGAGGTACTTGGTGTCTTATCACAGTCCTTTCTTAAATATGTTTTGTTAGCTTCTCCATCTTGCTTGCCATGTTAGGAAATGATCACTCACCTGGTGGTGCTTTAAATAAGGACTTCATGTCTGAGAGGAATTGCTGGAAAAGCCTTAGAATAGCGTCTGTTGTTAATTCATCCAAAATAATCGGTGGCTTTGGCAGCTCTACGCTGTCTTTGATAGGAACTGACTCGGGTTTCCTGAAACATACAGCAAGGAATCAGAAAACAAAACAAGTCATCAGAAAACAAGTCATCAGAAAACTATCACTGAGCCCATCCCTGAGCTAACAGCTGCATCCCCCACTCCACACCCAGCCTTTATGAGAGATTCAAAAAGCAGCTTCTATCCTTCCCCACCACCACACCCCTGCAGCTTTACCAGGGACTCCCTCTCTGACCAGACTTCCCAGAACCCCAAATCTGTTCAACACCGTTAGGATGAATTTCACTCCATGGCAATATCTGTCCCCAGAGGACCCTGTCTCGGCCACCTCAGCCCCACCTTTTGCTGGGACAGACTCTAGCATCACATTTGCAGTCAGTCCTCAAGTACCACAGCAGGAGCTAGGGAGGTGTCAGGGGCAGCCACTGGGATGCTGGGACAGCAAATGAGAAATGCTGCATCATCAGAGCCAAGGGGCAACTGATGCACCTGAAAAGCTGGGCTGGGGAAAGGCCGGGCTGAGTGAGCCTGTGTGCAAGCAGTGGTGAGCTGGGGTGGAGGAACAGCACTGGACAGACACTGGGGGAACAGCCCAGGAGAAAAACCATGAACTTTGTAGACTTGCGACTTCACTGCATGCTTTGGCTCCTGTCACATTTGCTTCTTACAAGCAGAAGGCAATGCAAGCTGGAGAACAACTCAGGATATGGAAGCTCATTGGTGCTTTGAATTCCCACCCAGGGGCATGAAGATTTAGATCTTCAGGAATTGCCCTCAGAATGGCTCTCTAGAACAGGTGTAGAGGGGACAGACAATACAGCCATGCTGTACATGAAGAGTCACACATGACCTCTGTTAATTTTTTAGGGCTTCTTCAGGTCTTTGACAAAGTCAGGGTCATAGTGTGCCCAAGGGATTGCCAGGGTGAGCTCTGCGGTGTGTGCAGCCTGGGCTAGCAGACCTGAACCGCTGGACTATCCCTCACCTGAAGCAACATGTAATGCAACAGTAGACCACCTTGGGAAGACCTTACCTGGCTTGAAGCGCTGCAAAAGCCTGCAAAAGACATTTTGAAGGTAAGATTAGCATCACACAGGCAAAGGCCAACCTGAGAGCCAAGTATCTCTGTGAGGGAGATGCTGTTAATGTACCTTGGTGAAAAGAAGTTTGTCTTTCTGATTTCTCAGAGCCTCCAGCTCCTGTATACCACGTCTGGCTACATCCTTCTCCTCTTTCTGTTTCTGTATCTCCGCCTGAATCTCAGAAAGCTGTTGCTCCTCACTGTCACTGAGAGTTTTCAGGATCTCTCTTTTGTCATTATCTATCTGCAGACACATCTCTTCAAAGAGGGTCTCCAGCCGATTCCTCCGCAGGCTCTCCTTAGTCTATTAAGAAACACTTTCAAAGCTGTGAGGGACTGAATTTTACATTTTCCACACTAACTCTCACCATAAAAGAGTCTGATCTTTTCTGAGCTGAGAGAAATAACTACTAACTCAGTGCCTCTCTGTATGACAACAAACCAAGATGTCTCACTGACAACAGAAAGGCCAAGGGACATAAGCAGCAGTGTCCAGCATTTGGCACCTGACCAGAAAAAGATGAAAAAGTAGTGCTTCTTGCAGGATGCTTGCTGAAGATTTTCCACTATGCATACATTTTCTTATTCTGAGCTGGTATTTTTCTACAGATACATTGGCTTTGGTCCTTTTAAGGATGGGTGAGGAAAAAAGAGTTTCTCTGCTTACTGCCTCCACCAAGCTGCCTTCACTGTTTGAAAGGAGCTACGCTGTCAGACAGGACACTGCCAACAGGCACAGCTTTGTCTTCAGACTAGAAGGGAACATTTTCTTTGCCCAGTGACAGTACTTCTATTCCTATCACTCTTACTGGTGGAGAAAGGAAAGTGCTAATTCTGCCTAAGCAGAATGAACTACAATTTAGAGACCTGTATTAAATCCCCTGCTTTTTCAGAGCTTTTAGATAGGTGTTTGCATGCTGGGAGCAAAAACCAGGCACTTTTGGGGCAACCTTTTAACCTCAGTCTTACCAGCTTCTTAAAACCACAGGCCAACCTGAAAGGATTTCTTGCTGTAAAAAGGAATAAAATCACTAAAACATGGTCTGTATTTTTCCATGAATATTTTAGAGTCTGCAAATTGAATAAGGGGGGCTGCGCAGTGGCGCCCTGGATTTTCCCACGCTCTCTTCCGCCACCATGTGGTGAAACTGCGGTACTGCAGCGCCGCG
>JANHFX010008506.1:8682-21844 GCA_027560015.1 Chloroceryle amazona
GGTGGGGGGTTGTCCTCTCCCTTTTGCATTTTGCCCGGTGTTGAGACAAGAGCCTGGCAAGTCCCATAAGGTTCCCGCGCAGCCCTTGCTTTGCTTTTTATCGCTCCGCTCTGTATTAAAGAAGACTCGGGAGTAAATTGGGTCCTTGCAAACTTGTAATTAATTTGGAAGGGTCAGTTCTTCCCAGGCTAGCGAGAGTTTCTTTGTGTGGTCCTTTTTTTTTTAATTTCTTTTTTTTTTTTTTATTTTGGAAAGGTTGGAGAGGCTGTTGTAGAGCTGGGTTTTGCTTTTAATAGGGACCTGGCTATTTTCTGTAAAATCTCAGGGCCTTTGGAGGGTGGGTTATTATTGTGCGGGGCTGTGCTGAAAGGGTTTGCAGAGTGTTCAGTTTGGGTCCAAAAAAAACAAGTCCAAGAAAGGAATATAAAAAAAAACATAATAATAAAAAAAGGAGAACATGTCCCGGGGGCTGATTGTGGCAGGTTGAGCTCAGCAGCCCAGAGCCAGTGCCTGAAGCTGGGAGATGCTCCAGGAGGTCCCTGGGTGCTGGGTAGGGCTGGGGGACCGCTGTCCATCTGGCTGTCCTGCCCTGTCCTGTGCCCCGCTGAGGGGACCTCGTGCTTCTCCTCAGAGGTGGTAGACTGAGATTTTCTTTTCCTTACCACATTGCTTTTCTTGAAAACCTGCCTTCCCACCCCAAAATAGTCACAGAAACCATTAAAGAGAGAAGGTGGAGGGCAGGGAGAAGACGATGGGATGAAATAATTTGCAAATAATACAGAGTTTCTGAAGAAAAGCAGCCAGCCAGCCAGTGGTTTTCTCCAGAGATGGGCTGGAAGGAGACATCAGGTCACGGTCGCACCCGGCAGGGCCAGGGATGTAGTCTAACCTGGCACACCCCATGTGTGCCAGGTTAGAAATTCTCGGTGAACATGGGGCAAGGGGGAGGTGGGGGACAGTGTGCGGTGCCTGGAAACGCAGAGCTGTGACTCATGAAACTCTTCACAGCCAAAGACAGGGAGCAGAGGGCTCTGAGGAGCTTGGGGGGCTTTTGGCCGTGGAGATGTCCACCGTGGAAGTGGCATCAGTGGAGGCAACTGAAACACCAACAGGCAGTGCGGGCAGTAACTGTGTTAATTATGAGCTGGGCTGTTAATTAACAGGGGGGAGGGGGAGATGCCTCTCTGGCAAGACCACCTGCAAAGCTGGAGTCAGTCCCTGGTTGCTCCCACCCTGGCCCTCCTTTGACTGTCTCCTTTCTTCTCTCTCTCTCCCTAGCATGGGTCGGCTCCTTGGCCATGGGCATGATTTTTTTCTGCTCTCCCATCGTCAGCATCTTCACTGACCGGATTGGCTGCAGGACCACAGCAGCTTCGGGAGCTGCTATCGCCTTCATTGGACTCCTCTCCAGCTCCTTCACCAAGTAAGGCTGCAGAGGGAACATCCAGCTCTTTGGCGAGCTCCTCTTCCTCACCGATCCCCTCAACCTCTCTGCCTACACGTTGCTGCTGCCTTGTGGGGCAAAGTTTGGTTTCCATCTAGAGGAGAGAGACCTCCTGGCATCCTTACAGCCCCCGTGCAGCTCACGTGGACGCAGCGTGTTTCTCTCCAAATTAAACCGAGTTGCTCTTTTGTCCTTATATAACAAAAGTGTAAATTTTATCCGAGTGAGGAGCTTTGTTTTATGGGATTTCAGCCCTCGGGTCCCTCATTTGATCCGTAAAACAGGCAGCAAGAAGTTGGTGTGTCTCTTGCAGGCAGCTCCAAAGAGACACTCGTGGACAAAGTCGTTCTCTTCTGCAATCAATTTCACGTTTGATACTGAAAGTTAATGCTGAAAATAATATTTGATGGGTTATTTTTCCCTATAATATGAGAAAAGGGAGTTTCCCCTTCCTGGCAAGAGGAAGTTTCCATGCAGGGCAGATGCAGGAGGATGCAGGGCGGGGTTGGAGGGATTTGTGGTGTTCTCACACCACTTTGGTTGTGTTGCAGCCGCATGGGGAGATTCTGCTCCTCCCTTTCCACAGATGATCCCATGCTGTGGATTTCTGCTGGCAGGTGCTTACCGACGTGCGTTTGAATGGCAGGTGTACCCGATGCCATGTGAGAGTTGTCCCAACCCAAGAGATCTGCATCTTTGGGGGAGCAAAAAGAGGTCATCTCTGGGGTCCTTTATTAGGTGTTTGGTGGAGACACTCTCGAAAGCATCATTTTCCCTGGCTTTTCTGAGTGAAAACATTGCTTTGGGTTGGATTTCAGTTAAAATCAAAATTGGTTTAATTTAAACACGTCAAGAAATGGGGTTTTGAAAGCAAATGCACTCTAGTTTCCCAGAGGGCTACTTGTCAGTGCTGTGATCCTCCCTGCCCACATAGGGCATCAGGACCCCAGCTCCCTTTTACCCCAGTCAACAAGACCCTCGTGCTCACCCCAGCCCTTGTTCCCTGTGGATACGTGCTGTGTGATGGGTCCCCGAGTCCCCAGTTGTCGGAGCTCCCCCATCACACTGGGAGGTTGGACGCAGCTTCTTTAGCCTCCTGCCAAAACTCCTGGGACTGGGGCCAATTGCAGCTGGAGGACTTGAGGTGCTACAACCATCTCGGGCAGCAGTGTTGAAGGAACCACCTTCTGCGACTTCCTCTGCAGATGCCACCGCTTTGTATCTCAAAAAAATATAGTAACAGGGGAAAGTGCAGCTGGTCCTGAGGGAAGGTGTGCCCGGGCTCCTGGCAGCATAGATCGCAGGCGCTTCCCATGTCATCTTGCTTTCCTTCTAATCAACAAAGCTTGGACTTTTCCCTCCCATCACCATTGTAAATTGTTCGTGCAAAGGAAAAGAGCTCTTGGGACCACATCGCTGCCAGTGGCTTGTTGTGTTGGGCTTAAAGGGGAAAAAAAATAAATAATAAAAGTCAAACAGTACAGGCAGAGAAGAATATTATTTCCAGGAGAGCTCCAGAGTTGAAATCCTCATTTCCTGCCTTCTCGTGCTCGGTTCACATTCCTTTGGCTGCCTTTTAAGGGAGAAAGGAGCCCCTTTTGCAGCTGGACCGCGACGAGGGAAGCTGCTTTCGGCACAGCCCAGCCAGAGCTGGAGGAAGAGCAGAGGGGCTGTGGGATTTGGCAACCTTCCATCTGGATGGCGAAAGCTGGTCCCAAAAATCAGAGCTGCTCACCCAGAACAATGGAGAAAGGGGTTGGTTTTGGTTTTAGGGGCCCCTTTTTCCAGCTTCCTGCAGCTGGAGATGACGTGCCCAGCGCAGGCCAGGCTACACACGCCGGTGCGAAGGGAGCTGCCGCGTGGGTGCTGCAGCCTGGGTTTGGTGGGCTCAGGCAGGGCTGGATCGAGGTGAATTGACCCATTATCTCCTGGTTTCTCTAAGATGGTTTTGCTTTGTCCAAACAGAGGAGCAGTGGTTCCTGTCACAGCAACCGAGCTGATCCAAAACTGTGCTGAGCCACCAAGTCTGCACGACAGGACCCCAGCACCCAGCTCAGTGCCTCCTACTCTCAGAATAGTGGGAGTTTTGTACAAAAACCACTTTTGTAAACAAAATAGGCTGAAAAGCAGAACTCTGGGGAAGGCTGAAGTTTTCTGATGGGGTCAAGGTGAGGGCTTTCCTTGCTTTGCTGTCTTGCACAGGGGTGTCTCCTGCACTCAGACTCAACTTGAGCCACTGCAGATCTTAGGCACCCTCAAGAAAACAGAAATCCCAATTATGTTAAAACTTCCTCCCAGTTTTAATAGGAATGTTCTAGCGTGAGGACTAGGAGATGATGGGCAGTTCAGCAGGGCTGTCTTCATATGCCTCCCACAGTGTTTATGGTGAGGTTTGAGTCCCTTTTCCTCCTCTCCACACTTTCTTCCTACCAGAGAGCTGCTGGCTGATTCCCAGCGAGCTGGTTGGGAAATCCTGGCTAAGAAGCACGGCTGAAAGGAGCTCCTGCTCATGCAGGGGTGTCTTAGGATCAACAGGGAGCAGATGGGAGCCACGGCATTTGTCTCCGCTTATCCAACACGTCAGCTTAGCTGAGGAGCCAAAGCTGGCGTGACCCAGCGGAGATGGCCAAGGCTGGTGTGTGGGAGGTCGGACACAGCCCAGCCTGCAGAGCCCAGCTGCTTGCCTGGCCCCTGCGGAGGGGGTTTCTGATGTGGCTTCCTTCTGGAGTAGCTGGAAATTGCCTTTCATGACAGTCATTTGTCTTTGAGCCTCTGGGTACAGCAAGCACGTTCTTCTTTCTGCCTGGCTAGCTAAAGAGACGAGCGTGTAATGGAAGAAATGATGAGCTGGTAGACACTTGTTTGACTTCAAACTGCTCTGTTAGATCTGTGCTGCTGCCTTCTCACTTGCTTCATGACCACCACTCAGGATTCCACATGAGTTGTTCTGAGCGTTGAAGGAAAGACCCAGTCTGTGAACTACGGCTTGCCCGGGGAGGTCCCCAAACGTTTCCATCGCGCTCTCCTCCCGTGCAGTATTTCATGACAGGCTTTTGCAGCTGAACAGATCTCCCACGGATAAAGAACAAATCCAGCATCTGGAGGGAAGCACGGCGGGTTATTTGCGCTGCCTAACTTTAGGCTCCTTTCTCAGCTGCCTCTGTTGGGAAAAACCAGGCTGGCAATTGGGAAATGCTCCTTCCAAGGGTTCTCAGGACTTTCCTCCTGTTCTGTAGAGCAGCCATTTCGCTCTCTCCTCAAGTTCAGCCACCACTGTAAGGTACAAATGAGATCTATTAGCTGTCTAATTGAAGCTCCCAGAGGAGCTTAAAGAAGAAGACCTTCATTAACCAGCCTGGAGCCTGGGCAGAAACACAGTGTTCCCTCCTTAAGTGCCTAATAACCAGTCGGGTTGGTGCCTTCTGCTTCCAAACACTGGGTGCAGAATGTTTTCAATTAGTCCTTTCCGTGGAGGGGGAAAAACGGATTTCTAGCTAAAAATAACCCGCCCTGCCTACCTTGGACAATCTTTCTTGCTGTAATTTAAAAACCATTCAACTTAGGTCAGCTTCCCAAGGAGGGCAGGTTGGCTGCTGCCTTCTCCTCGTTGCGGAACGTGCTCCCCAGCTAAACTTCCTTTTCCTGAAGCTTTAACGTGCCAGCTGTGAAATGAGGATAATCCTGGCTAGAGAATAAGCTCCTTGAGGTCAGACTGTCTGTGTAGCACCCCTGGTATTTGAGACCTGGGTCTTGACTCTGTGTTTTGCAGGACTGAGCAGGAGGAGTTTCCTTACCTCTGCGTAACATAACCACCTGGATGTGAGTTTGATTTTTTTTTCCCCCCCTTAGGTCTCTGGAAGTTCGTTATTTCACGTATGGGATCCTCTTCGGCTGTGGCAGCTCCTTTGCCTTCCAACCATCGCTGGTCATCCTCGGTCACTACTTCAAGCGTCGCCTTGGCTTGGCCAACGGCATCGTGGCTGGTGGCAGCTGCCTCATCTCCGTGCCACTCCCCTTCTTCCTGAAGATGGTTGGGAATGCCATCGGGCTGGCACATACTTTCCAAGTACTCAGTGCCTTAATGCTCATCCAGATATTCTTGTCCCTGACCTATCGGCCCATCTTGCCGCCTTCTTCTGACTCTCAACACGACGGGCAGGACAAGCTGGGCAGCCGGAGCATGAGGCAGCAGTGCTGGTCCCAGACGCGCAAATATTTCAACTTGAGGGTTTTCCGGAGAAAGACTTATCGGCTTTGGGCCTTTGGGATTGCTACTGCTGTCCTGGGATATCTTGTACCTTATATGAACCTGGTAAGGGTCTTGGCTGGGACTGGAAGGAGAGGGAGGTGTCTTTGCCCAGAGGGAAAGGGGGTCCCCTGTGAAAGCGAGGAGGAGGTGGGAAGGTGGGGATGGGCAGTAGGGACAGAGCCACCAAAAGCCTCGAAGCTTTTTAGTGCTTCTATGTGTCCTCTGCACCAGGGACGCTTCCCACGGCTCCTGGGGTCAAGCATCAGGAGGAGGAGAGGAGGAGGCTGTTGGATTTGGGGTGGGTGCAGGTGGTGACCCCCAAAGCCACACCCCCTCTGCAGGGAGTCTTGTCACCTTTTGGGGTATGGGAGGGATGAATTTACTGAGGATCCTCTCATCCTTAGACTGAATATTAGAAAAAAAAAGATCTTTACTATGAGGGTGATAGAACACTGGAATGGGCTGCCTGGAGAGGTGGTGGAGACCCCATCCCTGGAGTCAGTCAAGGTCAGGGTTGATGGGGCTCTGAGCAACCTGTCCTGGGTAGAGAAGTCCCTGCTTGTGTAGGGTGGTCAGACCAGATGACCTCTAGAGGTCCCTTCCAGCCCAGAACATTCTATGATTTCTATGATCCTTCCCTCCATCCCAGGTAAAATACGTGGAGAAGCGATTTCAAGAAACCAAAAAGGACTGGATCCTCCTGGTTTGCCTCGGAGCCATGGCAGGGCTGGGGCGCTTGGTTTCAGGTCGCATTGGTGACTGCATTCCTGGGCTGAAGAAGATCTACCTGCAGGTGCGTTGGGTCCGACCCTCTGAGTAGCTGCTGGTAACCAGTTGTGGGTCATGGGATCTCTACATCAGGATCAACACTCTGCTTAATAACGGCCAACCGTAGATCACAGATCCTTAGCGACCATCACCCAACACCCTTATCTGATGCTAGGGAAGAAAATTTATTCTAGAAAGGTGTACAGAGAAGTTACACACCTGTCCTGAGGTGTTGGTGGCCATTCAGCAATCAAACACTGTGGTCCCAACACTTCCCAAGCTGCTGGACACTCTCTCACCTCTTGAGGTTTTTGAAGAACAAACTGCTGAAATCTAGCAGCTAATCCAGCAGATAATCCTTCCAAAAGCTTCTTAAAAGGTTAGTCTTAAGGGCCTCTCCGAGACCAGAAGAGAGGATGGAACCTCTGGGTTCAGAGGAGGGGGTGGTGTCATTGACCTGCTCAGCGTCACCTTCACGACACTTCCTGCTGCCCGTCCCCACTCACCCTGCACCCCAACAACACGTCCACTTTTGTCTCCCCAGGTTGCATCCTTCATGCTGTTGGGCCTCCTGTGCATGATGATCCCCCAGTGCCGAGGCTTCGAGGGCGTCATTGTCATCTGCCTCTTCCTTGGCCTTTGCGATGGCTTCTTCACCACCATCATGGCCCCCATCGCCTTTGAACTAGTGGGGCCCATGCAGGCGTCCCAGGCCATCGGGTACCTCATGGGGCTAATGGCCGTGCCCATGACTGCGGGTACGCCGATAGCAGGTTGGTAGCACCACAGTGCCGGACCTGCACCAGATGCTTGCAGTGGCTTTCACCCATGGTGACATTTTGCTGTGAGACCAACCATGTGGTTTTGAATTTTCTGGCTTAGCATGTTGCATGGGGGGTTGGAGTATGAGGGTAGCATCACTCCGTGCTATGTCCTGTAGCAGCAGCTCTGGGCCTTTCCATGCTGATGGAAGGTAACCAGAGAGGGAACAGTGAGAGCGACCTGAGATCACATGAACTGATGGAAGCTGAGAGAAAAACTGGCAGATATTAGTTTTCTAGAAGTCCTTTTAGATATCAGGGGACTGATTGTTATCCAGGCAGTCCAGCCACTGGATTGTTGAGTCAAAGAGACACCCAAGCCTCCATCTTCCTCCATCTTTAGGAAGAAGTTCTTCACCGTGAGGGTGGTCAGACACTGGACCAGGTTGCCCAGAGAGCTGGTGGAAGCCCCATCCCTGGAAGTTTTGAAGGCCAAGCTGGATAGGGCTCTGAGCAACCGGATCTAGTGGGAGGTGTTGGAACTAGATGATCTTTAAGGTCCCTTCCAACTCTGACAATTCTATGATTCTATGACTCCCAAGACTTGGCAATGTGTTTAATCGTAGCAATAACCACCACGTCCTTAACAGCGAGCACTTTGCCAGCGCTGGCCCTTGGACAGCAGCACGTCTGGCGCCAGCAATTGCTAAGGGGCTGAAGCCTCCAACCTTTCTGCTTCTGGCAGGGAAATTCAGTTTAACATCCTCATGAAGGAACATGGCGGGGTTGCAGACGTGTCCTTGGTCACGGGGCTGGGTGAAGGGGCTCATTCCCTGGCCCTAATCCCCAGGCAACTGTCTACGCAGGAGAAAACTCAGAGGGATTTTCCAGCACTGATAAATGGCAATGAGTTATTCTCCAAGGTTGCCCGGCCGTGTCAGAACTTGCCAAAGTAACACACGCACAGCCTCATTGGTTTGGGTTTGTTTTTTTCAAGGGCTTGGTTATTCCTCGTAACCAACAGCACGTATTTTTCAGCTGACATCCCCACGTAGATAAAAATACACACTAAATAAGCAAAGCAGGGCTTCCAGACAGAGGTGATCTGCAGAGGAACGGCCCCTGCCTGCTTTTCCTGTTACCTCCAGGCTGGCAAGGTGTTAGGAAGAGCCACCTGAAAGGTTTGGTTGTTTCACAGGGTCTTGGCTTGTGTCCTGTGCTCATTAAATAGGAAGGATGACTGAGGCTTTCCTTCTTGGAATCCTGCATTGGCTGTGCATAGCCTTTAATTCAGAGCAGAAAAACTGCAAGGAATGTAATGGGTGAAAAAAAAGGAAAAAAAGGGGGGATGGGAAACTGAAAAAAAAAGAAAGAAAAAGGGGGGAAAAAGGCTAAAAAAGAAAATGGAAGAGGAAAAAAAAAAAGAGAAAAGAAAAAGGGAAAAAAGGAAAATTAAAAAAAAAGAGAAAAAGGAAAAGAAAAAGTAAAAAAAAGAAAAGGGAAAAGAAAAGATATTGTTTAAAAACCCCAAAGCTCCCCCAATCTAGTGATTGAAGCCAACTGCAGCTCTGATGCCAGGGAGGAGGAGCTGAGTCTGTCGGTCCTTTGTCGTGCCTCTAACCACCGTTGCTCTTCTCTCTCAGGATACCTCAACGATTACTTTGGGAATTACAACGCAGCCTTTTATTTCGCCGGCGTCCCCCCCATCATCGGCGGCTTGGTGCTCTCCGTCGTCCCGCTGGTCCATCAGAGGATGCTGAAGAAGCAGCGCCTGGATTCGGGCAAAGACAAGATGCTGGTGTCGGAGGCGGTGGTGAACGGGGAGCTGCTGCCGGGCTGTCCTGCCTCTGAAGCCCACATGTAAGGTGCCGCTTGCCAACGCTCACTGTGGCCACCAGCAGCCTCTCCGTAGCCCAAGCACAGGCCCTTTTCTAGACGGCCCGTCATTCTCGATGAGCGCAGATGCACTACGTTTGGAAAGGAAAAACAAAACAAAACAAAAACGAAGAAAAAAAAAAAAGAAAAGAAAAACAACCAAGTTCTTCTAGTTCAAGGCTTTTAACTAGCAGAAAAGCTCTTTTTTTGGGGGACAGTTTTGATTTCAAAGCCACCTTTTTATTTTGTTTTTTTTTTTTTTCCTTTTTTTTCTTTTCTCTAACCATTTTTCTAAGGAGAACTCTCACCAGGATTCAAACTTGATTGCTCTCCCCCTCCTCCTCTCCCCTCCCCTCCAGTTTTCTATACGTCACAACAGAGGTTTACAGCTAATAAATGCCTTTTTAAAGCAGGCCACAGATGGAGCTTGTGGAACCTTGCAGCTGTTCATCCTTCTCCTCCGGGGTCACTTGGGTGTCATGGCCGAGACAGCTCCTTCCCCATCCAGCACCGGAGGCTGTTTTGGAGCCAGCAGCTCTGAAGGAGAAAACGCTGCTTTAGTCCGACGCACAAACCAAATAAACGGTCGGCGAGTCCCGCTTTCATCTTCTCCTCCTTTTCTGCTGCTCTCCCACACACCCAGGGAGCTGCAGCTGGGATGACGGGGAGCTCGGCCAGCTCTGGTCCTGCTACCTTCACCCAACAGAGCCGGTCTGCAGGAGAACCCCTTTCCTGCAAAATATGCCTTAAAAACGCATGGACAAAACCAGCAGGTCCCTCAGCCGCCTTCCTTCCACCTCCGTTTTCTCACCCAGCGACTATCGATGGGGCTTTTGAGGTGCCGAAGAGCGGGGCAGCTCCCAGCGCAGCCCCTGGTGCCTGGGATGGGCACCTCGGAGGCATCGAGGCGCACAGGGTTGGAACACTGTCCCGTGTGTCCCAGGGCTGCACCGGGTCAGGAACCAGCTTCCCTGCCCCCAGGGATGTGTGGAAGCGGCCAGCTCGGGGCTCGGGCAGGGTTGTAGCTGGCTCAGGGCACAGGGTGCCACTGCTCTTTTTTTTTGGTCAGTTGTGTATTATGCAGCAATAATCATGAATCAGTATTGGCAGGGGAAGGTCGGGGGGTTCCAAAGGATTTAAAAGCCCCGGTAGCATTTAACTCGTAGCCCGTGCGTTGCCGTGCAGAGCTGGGGCAGGGTCAGTGCCATCCCCGGTGGGAGGGGAGAGGGAGAGAGCTCCAGAAAATAGCCCAGCCCATGGGTACCCACCACACAGAGCAAAGGCAGAGCTCAGCCATGAGTAGAAATTCATCAGCTCCACGAATCACTAAGGAGCGTGGCATAGAGCATGGGATGCCCTCCTGCTCCTGTGGGTCCCCATGTGAAGGAGCTGCTGGCTGGGACTGAGGTCCCTTTTTCCTGGGAATAATAACCCAGGAGAGAGAGCAAGAAAGAAAGGTCGCATTTATCCTGGCTGCAAAACCATCCTTCATTGGATATTTTTTTTCAGTTTAGTCACCTGCCATTAAAGAAATGAGAAGCTTAAAGAGGGACGTGTGCTGTGGGAATCCCCCCCCGGCCCCCGGGTGAGTGTGAGGGTTGGTAACACTGCGACAAATCTGTGCTGTGGAAATTTGGTTTCAGTGGAAGCCCCTTCCCGCAGGCAGCGGCGGGACCTTTGTATATAGGCTCAGGATCCTGCATGTCCCTTTAGCCCTGGTTTGTTAACCCGCGTTGGCTGACGCGTTCTAAGGTCTTGTGGCCCTTCTGTCCTCGTACGAGCTGGAAAAATTATCTGGTGTGTTGTGCTGTGTCTGGTTATGACTATAAAAGAAACCCCAAGATGTCCATTGGTCTCTTTCTTCCCCACAACTGTAGCTCCCCTTCGCTGCCCGTATCTCATCGTCCCCCAGGGTGCTGCTCACCCGGCGCTTGGTTTAGGAAGCAGCAGGAGGCAACAGGAGCTGTGTCAGAAGGCAGGGCACTGGTGGGAGCTGAACCATCCAGGGATCTGCCAGGTTTAGTCCAAGGCAGGGCATAAAATTGATGCTTTTTTGAGTGCATCCTATCATTTGGGGGCTTTTATTCTTCTTGGTGAAGTTCTGTAAATCATATTTTTGACCTTAATGCTCCCACCCCCCTGCAAAGAAGAGCTTATGAGGGATTTAAATTCCAGAAGTAGCTTCTTCAGCCCAAGACGACAAGCAGAGCTGCCTCAAACCCACGTCTGGCTGCAGAGCAGAGCCCACTGGTGACTGCACCCAGTTTTGCATCAGATTTCATTGCAGTAGCACCTTCGCTGGCTCATCAGGGGACTTATGGGTCAAATCCCCAATCTCTCCAGCTTTCTACTGCCCTTAAATTCTCCACCTGCCTGTAAAAAGGTCTTTGCCCTGGGAGGAGCCTGCGTTAGGTGCTAAGGGTGCTTAATGTTGCAGCAGCAGCAGCTGACCGGCTCTGCGTCAGCCAGCGCTCTGCTCGGGAGGGATGGTGGTGCCCACACTCATCCCCTCTACACTTTGGGCTTTGCCCACAGCTCTTACTATCAAACCTCTAGGAGATTTTGAGTGTTGAGGTGCACTCATAAGCCACCTGAATTTGGCCAAAGGAATCCATTCCTCATCCTACCCCTGATCCATGTCTGGTGTACCAGCCTCCCAAACCCACTTTCAGCATCTTTGTCTGGTCAAGCTCCTGCTTTTGGTCACCGTGAGGGCAAATTCTGCAGTGGGGAAGGCACGTTTGAGCAACAGCGAGGAGAGGCTCGCCTCGTCTGCAAACACAGATGGGAACGGGAAGGGCAAAGGTTGGAGCAGTCTGTCAACATGAAAGGGAGTATTTGGGGGTTTGGTTGTAGCTAAATGCTGCTGCTGTGTGTCGAGTTTGTCCCTTGAGTAGCTGGGCAGCCTAGTGGCACTTGAGAGGTGGGATCGTGGTGATCTGAGCATCTAGAAATGGGGAGAAATAGTATTGGTGGGTGAAACATCCTTTTAGCCTGGTCTAGTCTGGTGCCGTGATGTCAAATAAGTCCTTACCTGTTGCAAAAAGCTTCATCCTAAACCCCACTTGTTTCCTCCCATCAGTATCCACTCATCCTCCCCTGGGTCAGTGACACCGGAACATTCCTGGGGAAAACTCCCTTTTGCTCAGTTTTCTGATTAAGAAAAACCCCAACAAACAAAACCCAAGCTTCTCCCTCCCCTGTAATCACCAGGCTGTGACTCCTGCCCTTGCTCCAGACGGGGAAGGTAGAACCTGGCGTTCCCTGCTTGGCCATTTTTGGGAGGCAGTGAGGACACAGGAGAGGGTCGAGTGGCAGGGGTGGGAAAGGGGTTGGAAGGGAGCAGCTCGGGAGCAGCTCGGGGTGTTTGGAGAGCTGCAGGAGCGTGCGTAGCCTTATGTAAGTGTACAGCGAGCACGGGACATGTCCCAGCAGCGCCCTGCTCGGGGTTTGGCTGGGGCCTCCTCACTAAATCTTTAGCTCGAGGGTGTTCAAAACCAAGTCGTTGTCTTTTCTTCTTTGTTTTGGCTTTTTTTTTTTTTTCCATTTTTCTTTTTGTGTGTGTGTGTGTTTGTTTTGCTGCTGCAGAGCGAGGTGCCTGGGTTTAACTCCTCTGGCTCCAGCTGAAGGATGGAGCAGGACAGCTGAGCTGCAAGGGTTTGGGAGGTGGTTGTGTTTTCAGGTTTTTCGGGGCTGCCCCGGTGATGGGAAGGTTGGCAGGGCAGGGGCTGCGGGAGCTGCCTGGGATGTGCCGTGATTCATGGCTTAGAGTTTTTTCCTTTAGTGTGAAACAAAAGCTGGATCCAGCTGCGGGAGCCTCTTCACTGCAGCGTGCCCTGCCCCGAGGTCCTGCAGCCAGGGCAATACATGTTGCTAAGTCACATAGCTTAAATTTAACTAATTTTGCCCGCTCGTGGGCTGGGGTTGAGGTTTCCTATCATTCCCCTGCTGTGAGAAGGCCGCATCCTCACTGCCATCAAATCTTGAGGGCTTTTGCAGGTCTGCCGCGGTCCCATGGGGTTTGAGGACCCCCCGGTTTCAAGAAATTTTTGTCTCTGCGGCCAG
>JANHFX010008510.1:0-16584 GCA_027560015.1 Chloroceryle amazona
GCTCCCCGAGGGTTATTTTTGAGTAGGTTGGATCTTGCCGTGACATACCCGATGGCAGCAGTAATAGGGCAAAGCTGGGCCAGCACGTTTTGAGAGGGAGCCTACGGATTGATAGCAAAATAGCCTCTGCGCTGTAGGCTCCGGGTTTCAGAGTTTGTTCCCCTTTGTTTTGAAGGGACGCTTTCAGTTTGACACCCCTTAGTATATTTAACGAGGTGAGCTGCTGGAGGTTTGCTAAGCGTCCACCTCAGACCCCACCGTCAATTTCTGAATCTTGTAGGTTGGAAAAGCTCTTTAAGATCATCGAGTCCAACCATAATGTCACAGTGAAAGCCCGCAGCACCAGCAAGGGATTCTGCTGGGCTGGACCTAGACACATGCAAAGACTATGCCTTCCTCTATTGTAATTTGTTTTTACCAATATATGTTACATAAATATCCCAGGACAGAGCTATCATTAGTTGGGGATACATGGATTTTTTTGCTGTTGTTGTCATTGGTGAAAGTTTCCCTTCAGAGATTTTAATGCTCACCCCCTAGTTTTGGTGGAGACACGTTGTTTGCAGCTCCCTCTTTTAACTATCTTACATATCTGATGGATACAAATTTTCATATAGTGATAATTGAAAGTAGTTGGCAGATGTATACACACCGTAAAGTTCTTAGGTTCATCTCCTTTATGCTTAGTTTTATGTACTTTGGTTTTATTTCTACATATAGAATCCAGACCTTACACAGGAAACCTTTCAATATTTTGTTTTAAAAGAAGTTTTAGGAAAAAAAATGGAAAGACAACTGAAATGTAGCAGTCTGCACAAAATGCCAAGTAGTTATTTGTGAAAATTGACATACCTTGTAGGCCAATATGAGTCTGTGTACATGCTCATGATGAAAAGCTGATGCTAAAGAGCTAATTCCTGTGTTTTCGTTGCGGGTTTGTTTCTTGTTTTGTTTTGGTTTTAGTTAGGGTTTTGGTGTCATGGTAATATTGTTGACTAGTTTTATGGGGAAATTAAATTTTCATGTAAAAAAAAAATATATATACTTACGCTGGCATGCCTAGAAGTATTTGTGTAAAAGCTGAAAATGAAATTAGCAGAGACAAAAATGAAAATGAATCGATACTCTTTTCCCTCACACTGTGATTGTTCCTGTCTGGTGTGGTGCTAAGTGTCCTTATGCAGCTTTATGGAAAACCTGTAATGTTAGTAAAGGTGTTGTGGCTTAAGTCATAAATGCTTCTAAAACTAGGATTTTAGCAAAAATATTTATCTTCTAACTTTCACAGAGTAGGTATAGACTGGTCTTTTTGAAGATGCATCCGTTTTGGGGAGAAAATGGTTTTCTTTTTGTTAAGTGATGCTATTTACAAAACACTGATTACAATTAACTGAGCAAATGCAGAAATAAAATAAGTAAACATATTTTCATTTTTTTTTTCTTGTTGACTGCTTGGTCCTGTCTTCCTTTTCACTTCTGTGCTTTCCAGTTGGATTAATGTGCCTCATGTAAACCAGATAAAAGAGCATATGTCAGACCATTTTCTGTACTGTAATCACATGTCTAAATCACTATTAGCCAGTCAAATTGTTCAACTGCTTTATCCCATTATAGAAAATGTTCCAGTGAATGTTCAGTCTAAGTGCAGTCTAAGTAACGATAAAACCAAGAGCCTTGCATTAAACCAGCAAAGCCAAACAGAGTAATTCCTCAGCTATGGATGCCTCCATTAAAGAACAATACCATATTGGAGAGTGCTGTAGGTTGGTATGTTACCTTCTCGAAGGCCATGTTTTTAAGCAAATTTGATGAGTTTAAGCAGACAGATGGAAAACTGCCTTGAATCAGCTTCTGTGAGATGCCAAGGATTCTCAGCTCCTCCCAGAAGTAGGCTTATGTTAAGGGAGCACAGGGTTCTTCAGTAGGACAGCTCTGCGCATCTCTCTCATCCTGCATTTTAACCGGTTATCACTAAAAATTCCCGTGGCACTGTGGGCAGTGGTACATGTAGGGAACAGTTGACGTTTCCCATATGTGACAAACCAGGAATCAGTGGCGTCAGTACCTGGAGAGTTACTGGTAACAGAGCATGATGCTAGAACAGCTTTTTATCATTGTTTGAAGGATAGAGCTTCCTGAATAGCATTGTCAGGAGACTTAATCTTAGGTGAACAGTTCATTTTTGTTATTTATATTGTAATTGTGCCTAGAGGCCAGGGCACCATTATACCGCATACAGTACAAATGCATAAGCAAAGCTTGCTTCTGCACAAACAATTTCTTAATTTAAATGTAAAGATAAGACAGCATCTAAGTGTAAGAAATGTATTGGGAAAGCACAAGGGAGCTGTGAGAATGCTAAGAGCAAAAGAACAAGTTCAAGTACCCCGGCTATCTCAGCATTGGTGAATGATTCATAGGCATCAGACTTGGAGGTTATATTTAAAGGAGGGTAACATTGTCACCCTGAGGATTTTCACAGACACCTTGTTTCCTGCCTGAAGTGCTAGACAAACACTCGTATTTTTTGCCTTACATTTTGACAACCGGGTATCCGTAGAGAGCAGCCGGTCAAATGTAAGAGGAAGAACTAGAACAGGCCATGCAGAGCCTTGAAATTGAGAGCAAGTAGGTTGTTCATGATATGGTTCATCGGGAAGAACAGACAGAACCATAATCAAAGCAATGAAAGAGGAAAATATTTTTATAGTATCACTTTCAAGTGAATTTAAAAGGTGGAGAGATTGCACTTAGGAAAGCCAAAGAAAAGAGAATGAAGTTGCATGACTGAAGGTGCAGTGTGATGTAGGGGAAAGAATCTTTCCGGTACATGGTTAAAAAAGATGTCTTGCTGCTATTGTATAGGAAAAATGGAAATAATTTGGGGCCATCTCATCATATGGCCTGAAATCTTGGAAATGTAACTCCTGTACTTGGATTATACTTCAGCTTCCAGGCCATGAACCTGAAGGCCGGGAATGTGATCAAAAAGGAGTTGCAGGGAAGACCTTTGGTTCTGTTCTAACTGTATTGTCATTGTACGAACAGCTGGTTACTCATGAAAATGGATTGGAGTTGTATTGTACAGGTGCAGTAAACATTTCTGTAATCTATTTTAAGTACTAGAGCTTTCTTAATCTACACAGGTTATAATCAGCACAAACAGATGTATCTTCTTAGCTAAAATTTAGTAGCAGAAGCCTCGTTGATTGTGATCATGAGAACAGTTACTTTGTAAGTCGGTATCTAAGCTCTTTTTAAATTTTACTTTCAGCATGCATCATACTGATGTATAGTTATAAATTATTTTTGCAAATCTGTGTAGTTTAAAAAGACACAGGATAATTTCAAAAAGCATGAAATTTGCGGGAAACATTTTATGTGTTTAACTATTTAACATTTTAATTTTCAGCCTAGTTTTTCATTACTTTGGCCAATGTAGGTTTTGGCTGCAGTAGGTTTTCCAAGGCCATAGATTTCACTCATGCAGAGAGTTTTGAGGATACTTAAGCAGAGCATTTTTTGCCAGGAAATGATTATTTAAGAATTTTTATCATGACTTCAGCTGCATCTACATTAGGGTAGGCCAATATTTAAAGATACCTGCACTCATTTCAAAAGAATCTTAACGTGTTGGATGGATTATTTTTATAGCTCAGCCACCTTTATTTAGTTTGTTGCACACCTTCTCTGTAATACTTGTCTCTTTATTTGCTGGTCCTTTTCTCACTTCAGAATTTATCATTTGCAAATGTAAAATTTATATTGTGTCGTACAATAGAAATGTTTTGAAATACATGTTCACAGTTGGGGAAAGTCATTACGATCCAATGCAAGATGAGAGTCTTTCAATGGATGAGCTTTTTTGTACAGCTGTTGTACAGAGAAGGGTTAAGGTATTCAAGTGATCAGTGGCCTTATGCTTCTGCCTGTACAAGCCGAGTATGAAAAATGAGCAAAAGCCAGAAGGTACATCCTGGATGACACAGTGAGAAGGGAGGCATGGGATCAGGCTTAATGATCAGGATGTGACATTGGCTCTTTGAAAGCCCTCCTAGCCCATTGTAGAACAGGACTGAGCTATGTGAGCAGGGTCCCATGGGAACTTGGTGCCATTTCCTTGGGCACCCCATGTTGCATGACTTCCTCCATCATACTTGTGTTACTGAGTGATTCCCCAGCTGTCTTATGTAGTTCTTGCATAGAAGCCTTGCTTACACTGCTTGAAATACCATTTTACTCAGGAGGTAAATGATCTCTGACAAATAATGTCTGGTTTAGTCTTTTGATTTTCAGTTCTTGATAGGACTCACCTAATGGGTGACTGTGAAAGTTGTTACACATCATGGGTTTTACAGAATTACTTTGCCATGTTATCAGGGTTGTTAAAATGTTGGATTAACATGGTGTCTTTACTTGTGCCTTAGGGTGAGTGAGATTAGGCTTAATGTTGGAAACAGGTACTTTTCCATAACCTTAGCCTACAGCTTTCAAAATGTGAAACACTGCACTTGCAAATGAAGAATTGAAGATTATTTTCTTTTGGGGGTGGGGATTCAGTTGTTAGTTTGTTAATGCTTGTATTTGATGATCTGTTGAACTTCTGCAGTACTTGTGAGAGGACCTCCAAGAGCTATCTGAGCAGAGTCATACAGAACAAGTATGATGATAGGGTGAAACCTCAATGTGTTGGGCAGGTTGGTCATAAAGCATGTCTTTGCAGAAGTAGGAATAAGAACCCACTCTCTTTCTGAGCCATCTATGCACCAGACATCATCTTGTATTCAGTGACACAGGAGATTTTTTCCTAGCTTAAAACAATAAAACACTTCAATTTTCTAATTTTCTTGGCTTTGCTTGTGGTTATTCTTGTATTATTTTTTTTGTTTCCTATCTTCTTAGCATGTTCCAACTCCTACTAACTTCTTGTCATTGTTCTTTCGTAAGATAAGTAATTGGAAATGGACATTTCTATTCTTTGTCGTCATTTGAATTGAGAGATGATTTTCCAAGGCAGTTGACTTGCTGAGAATAGGTAACCTCTGCCTTTCTCAGGCTGGATTTGTTCTCCCCGCACCCTGGTCCCAGCTGTCCCACAGCAATGTTGGAGGGGTAGCAGGGTCATGGTTAACTAAGGGAAATAGAATTTCCTCATCTACCACTAAGGATTGATCCCTTATGTTATTATACACTGGTGCCACGTATAACTTGCTAAGAAATGCTGTCGTAGGTACACTAAAATGTTATGGAATGGTAACCAATTATGCAGCTAACAATTTCAAAAAATATTGAAAGCTTTTCAGTATAATTGATTACCAATTTTCATACAATCTGCACAATTCATATAGTTTGGATAAATACAGCTAAGCAAGGCATTACTGTCGTGGGTACTGTTTGCTAGTAATTTGTATTGAATTCTGGTTATTTTATTTTATTTTTTCCTGTTTTTTTGCTAGAAGGACATTCCCATTCATGTCATTCCCGGGTTAGTCAAAATAAGTTTGGGCACTTGCTTCAAGAGCTGTATTGAGTAAGTTCTTCCAGTAGCATTGGTGCTTTTGAAAGAAATTAAGACGAAGTTGGAAAAAGTCCTTAAGATCTAGAATATTTATTACTTGGAGAAACATAGGCAGCGAGTGTATGGAGTGCATCATGTGCTTATTTTCCCCAAACACCATAAATCTTAAGCTGGTTCTGGCAGCAAGAAGAAGCAGCAGTGCTGCCCTCCCTCCGCTACCAGCTGTTTGTTCTCTCCCCTGTGCTGACCCAGGCATTTGTGTAGCCATGTGGTGAACTGCATTGGGAAATTGATCTGGGTTAAAACTAACCTGGCAAAGAAACCTGTTTGCGATAGCATGAGGGAGGAGGCCAGAGCAAGTGGCCAGGCTGTGGAGAGGCGGGGCTACAGCTTTTGGTAGCACTGCCAGCTTAAAGTAGTATCTGCAAAGCTGTAGCCTTGCTTGTCTGAAATTTGGGCGTGTTTGGCTTTTAGGCTGGTTATTTAAACAAGAAGAAAAAAAGTGGTGTTGAGAGGGTTCTTCACAGCATATAGACAGGTGGATTGTTCTCATCTAATTCTTGCCCCAAACATTGGCATTGATGACATAAGGAACTTCAGTTCTCACTTTGACCCTCAGAATCATTTGTAAATTGAATATTCAAAGTACCCTAAAATAACAGCGTAAGCAAAATGTTTTATGTTAACAATAGTTTCCTGTATTCTAAAAGCTCCTTCCTACAGCTATATCAATATATAGGCATTATAATAAAATAACACTAGATCTTGTTTCTTTCAGAATATTCTTCCCTTTCACATTTTTGAAGTATTTTTATTAAGTCACACATGCACCAAATCCTGTTGCCAATCATTCCAATATAAATAGCTAATTACTAATGTTCAGTGCTGTATTTATCAGTGTTCTGTTTGCTTTTCCTGAAGGAACTGCTGGGAACCCTATGAAACTAGGATGTTCCCCTCCAGACTTTTGGCTCTGAGCGAGGGGAGAAAAAGAGGCCTTTTTCCTCTTTTATTGCATCATTACTGACAATAAATTGTTGCCAAAAGTCCTTTTAATTAGGCTATCAGAAAAAAAAAAAAGAGCAACTTCAGGAAATTTTACTAAGTTTACTAAGTTTTTATTTTGCCTATGATATTTTTATTTTCCTTGGAGCATGTGCAATTGAATCACTTGTATGGCCCAGTAAGATGGAGGAAGTTTTGGTAGTGAGGATGTGGTCCAAATGTGCAGTTTCTACCTCTAAACATTTGCCAGCATCTGTTGTGGCTGTTCAAGAGTACTGTCTGACAGCCTCGGCTAACCCAGAGTGACTTCTGGAACATCCCAGGGTTCATGGAACCCCAGCTGTTCTGATTCTGACCATAGTGTCTACCTTCCTGGTTTTGTCCAGTAGCAAAGACTGTCTGCGGTGTTCTTAGTGAAAGTTTTCTCAGTGAAACATGGTAGGATGGCTCCATGTTGTTATTAATAATGGATTAAAATTTGGGAGTTGTATTAGTAAGCCATTTCATAAATATCGAATGTGAATTATTTAGTTTTTTTTCCTGAAGTGTGGAGTTCTGAAGCACAGTGAAAATCTCTTGCATAAAATTAATATTTAGTTTTGCTATTTTATCACAGATGAATGGAACTGTATGTCCAAAAAAGACTTCAGGGTGATCTTGCTCATCCTTCTGTGTTGTTTCTGTACCATTTCTGACAAATGTTTCTCCAACTTGCTTTTAAAGTATCTGGCGAATGTGATTCCGCTGCGTCTCTAGGCAATTGGTTTCAGTAACTTATTTTCTGAAGTATAAAATAAGCATTCTTTACTGCTGATTAAGCCAGTTTTGTCTTGTATTATGCACAGTTAAGGCTCCATAGCTGAAATGGAGAGCAATTTTTATAATAAACTTTTATTTATTAGGAGATTGTCTCCTTTGTTCTCCACTGAACAAGCTTAAACTCTGTAGCAACATAATGTTGACTTACCCGATCCGTCCTTTCAAAGTTCGCAAGTCTTTCTGAAGTTTCACCTGGTTGATTGGAACCACTTTTCAACAGATCGGAATGATTTTTATGAAGATCTTCTCTAAAGGGTTTATAGCCCCTGCCTCACAGCCTTGCGCTGTATGTGTGTGAATTTCCTTGCCTGGGTCCTGGAGGAAGGAACTTTCTTGCAGTTCTGCCACCTCCATTATAAACAATTTGCAAATTTATACATTGTTGCCGACATGTTTTGGGGCAATTTCGCTTGGACTGTGTTATGGGAGATGATCCCTCACAGTTTAGAGGTTACTTCTGTTTGTGTCTGAAGTATAGCGTGAATTTCTTCCAGTCTTGCTGACTTGAATTCCTTTCATTATTTAGCCTAATAACAAAATCAGGTTTTAGTATTAGCTACAGTAAATCTCATTTATGAAGGCTGGAATATAGAGAACGACATTTGATTCTCTTTCGTTATCTGTTTGTTCTTCTTTAACATTGTTATGTACTGACTTTTCTGTTTTTATTCTTACTTCTGAAATATTTCTGAAACTTTGTTTGCCTTTTATATTGCACAGTGGTAATAATGCATGCTGTGCTTTTATCTCTTCTGATTTTTATCCCTGACAGTTTATGCTGTTCCTTTATATTCATTAAAACGCCCTTGTTTCCATTCCTAATATGATTCTTTCTAGTTTCAGACCCTTATTACTGGCTGCTTTTGATGCAGCCCGTATTGTTCATACTACACTTCCTATCTCTCCCCTGTGTTGGAATCCTTTGCCATTATGTGTATTCCAGTACAATAATTGCCAGTTCTCCTTTAAATCACATTCTCAAGAGATTCTAGCAACAAGTTCAAAGAGTTTGTTGAAATTTGCTTTTCTTATTTCAGTTAATTGAAGATTTATTCTCCTTTTTCTACTGCTTTCATTTTTTCCCCTTCCTTGGCACAGGGAATGTTTCTCGTTACCACTTCCAGCCAAATCACTGTACACATTGAGATGTTTAAAATGGAGCCTGCCCTAATAGAGCGAAGTGTGAAGTAACTGCTCTTCTGGCATCCTCAACTTTGTGAAACAGTTGTCCTCAACATTTTCACAAACATGTTGGGCTGTTTGTTCTGTTATTTTGGTTTTCTATTAGATGTCTGGATGATGAAGGCCTCCTATTACCCTCAAGATACGTGCTCTGAAAGCTTCTGTTAGTTGTTTCAAATGGCTTGCCATCTTCCCTGCATTTGGTCAGTGCAAGTTTTTCTCTCCTGGCCTTTCTAGTTCCTTATTCCCTAGTTCCCAGTCTCTGATGCTTATGCTTTTGTTGCAATTCCAACCTTTTTCCTTCTCTGTTCCCCCACTCCCAACCCTTGTAATAAAAGCAGGAGAGTATAGTATATTTTTCCTACCATGGCCCACTGAACTGCATGAGACTAGAATTTCACTTAGTACTTCTCATTGTGAAGAAAGGCTTGGAAAAGCATATTTTGAAATAAAATTCAAGATGAAGATAAAGGAACTGTTCATTTCAATTTCCTTAAATTTCATCATTTAGAAGTTGGGCTAATTTATGGCTGTGCTTGTGTTTTGTATTGATTAGTGGCATGGCTGTAGCTGGCAGTAGTGTTCTGGTGCCTGAAGCACTTGGCTTCTTCACAGTGGCCAGGTCTGTGGTCATAAAAAAAAAAAACAAAGAAGGAATGTTTGGAGCCACTGGGTGCCATCATCCCTGTTGTCAGGTTGTTACAGCAGTTGCTCATACAGTTTTGACCTGGGCCTGCCAGCATCTTTCCAAATGGTTGTCAGGGCTGGCCCTGGGGTTTGTGTGGGCCACGCACCATCCTCAACATAGTTTATGTGTGGCTGTTTTGCTAGGGAGTTTGAGAATTGGGTAGTGTGGATGTAGGCTGTACTGTGCAAGTTGGCCTGAAGGCCAACATCACCAGCTATGTTTAATTTACCGGTATAACTATAACTGGTGGTTTGTATTTATTTATTTATTTTAAGGAGAAATTCAATGAAACTGATAGAATTCTCATCAGTTTTACTTTCAGCCTCCTGGGTAAATGCTGTGCCACAGTTAATGTTCTCTAACCTATAGGGATGTAAGTTTAGGAAGAACAGCTCACAGCAGAATTGCTCTAGAGGGAGCAGAAGAGATAGGATGTACAAGCCATAAGGCTTTGGGAAATGCTGGCTTTCGGTGCTGCTTCAGTCTTCTGACACACAATTTTTCCCGTTTCATGTTTTGCATAATTAACCTTGCATCAGGCATCCTGGTAGAGATTTATACAAAGGAAAGTGCAAAACAAATTCAGCAGGAATTCTAATTTATTTTTCTGCCTGTGTCTTCCAGAAACCCTTTAGGAGAAAACAGGGCCCAGAAATGGCAGAGGGTAACTTAGAAAATAAATGATCTGTAAGCAAGATTATTTAAAGAAATTATTTCCCTAAGGTCTTTCATGTAGCAGTAAGGGTTGGCTCGTGGCTGGCTATTCTGTCACTCTTTCTGTAATGGAATGGGAGAGTATTCTTTGTCCTGTCGTGTGCTGTCTACAGCTGGGAGATACAATCATTTCTGCTTCAAATGCAGTTGTTGGTGAAGAATAAATACAAAAAAACTTGGTAAACTGGCTCATATTTTGTGTTCTCTACATGTGGTCTTCTCAGATAAAGATACACTGGTAGAACAGGACAGAGAAAGTGCTGTTGGTTCTATACCTATTTTGTGGACAAGCAGAAAATCTTGATCTCGAGGCTTGTTAACCAGATACTGTCAGTGGGTGATAAAATTACTGATAACTTAATGGAAATAAATATTGTTTTAAGAATGTTTTCCATTTACTTTTTTCAATTAATGTGGCTTTTTTTTCATTTTAGTTGCTTTAGACTGCCTTGATAGGCTAAAAGAATCTGGTTTTAAATTGTTAGCTGGGCCATGTTATTTTAAAGGCTTTTTTAGACCAGGAAGAATTTCTTTTCTATACTTAGTTAACATGCTCACACTTTTTTAAAGTGATGTCATGACTTTCTTGAACATGTACAAACTTGTTGAGTTGAAGCTTGGGCTCTCAACTGTGCTATGTCTTCTACGGTGCACTGCTTTCATTGTATTGTTTTGGACATTTGTTAGCTGGCTTTTATCTAAAGACGGTGTTAGAAAGTGTTGTTGGATCAAATTGAGTGTTTCTGGGTTTTGGTTGGTTTATTTTATTTTTGTTTGTTTGTTTGTTTTGCGGGTGTGTGGTTCTGTGTGTGTGGTGTTTTATTTGTTGTCGGGTGGTGATTTTGGTTTGGTTTGGTTTTTTGGGTCCCCATTATCTAGCCCAAATTGAACCTGGGGAATATACAGTTGCATGGATGTGACCATGTCACGTGGTGTGGGAGCATATTCCATAAGAGCTACTAGTAATGGGCCTTGGGGACAGGGCAGAGACTGGATTCTAGATCCTGTAGTCATGCTACCTAGGTTTCTTTTTCAGCAGTATTGTGATGGTCTAGTTTCTATCTGAATTGTTTTCTTTCAAAGCTTTTTTTAAGGCTTTTTTTTTTTTTTTAATGATGATACTTAATTTTACTACTCTAAAGTACCTTACTAATGAATAGGATGAATTGTACTCAAATTCTGCTGAAGTATTTATGCTTAGTCAGAAGATAGAATTAAGTATCTCTGAAATGCAATTCAGAAAGACTAAGGTCCGAGCAGGGAGTTCGTTAGAGCCATCTAAAAGGAAATACGAGATGAAGGAGTGAAGTGTGATTAAGGCCAGCTGAATATCACCTTTATGTCCCTATCTGTGTTGTCTGGACATGGTTTGTTTGGGGTATAAGTTATTTTGAATAGGGTCCCACCTTCACATTTCAGCACTGTATAATTGCACAGCTATGTAAACAATGAATTGAACTTCGAAAATATTTGTAAAACCATCGTTGTTTCACAGTCTGTGTTCCTTATTCCCTCTATCACCTGCTATTTGCTGTATCTATTAATCTGGGTGATTCCACATATACTAAAGAAATTATTACTTCCTTACTAAGTTTTTTTTTTTTCTTATTTTATTTTATTCATTTATTTATTTTCCCCAGAAATGGTGGAACTTGTCATTCCAGATTTTCTTAAAGAGTATATTTAAAGCTTATCTGCTAGAAAAGTGTAGGGCTATTTTGATAATTTTAAAGAAAATATATCAGAATTTGTGTTCTCATTGGATTTCCTTTATTTGTGCTAACTGTGTTAGCAGCTAACAACAACAAAGAGGCATTTCCTGATGGCCCGTGAGTGTTTATGTATTGCCTGTTTCTACCTCTTCTAGAATCTTCTTTTCCACTTGTGGCCTGTTTGTCTATATTGGCTTTTATCCCTTTCTGAATTCATTTGCTCACCCCTTTATTTCCATTTCTGGTAAGCGGTAGTACACTACCATTTCAGTGATGTACCAGCACTTAGTGATAGAGGAAAATGGACACAAGTCATGGGACTCTTGTCTCTTGTGCAGTGTCTCCGGAAGAAAGCACCACATTTTATGCTGCTTCAACACCAGGTTAAACTGTGATGTTGGGAAAGTGAAGAAGTGAGTAAGGAAATCTGAGATTTTTACAGTTAATCCAAGATTTGAAGACCTATATTTTTTATTTCAAATATATATATATATATTTCAGAAATGCTTTTTAACCTGATAGAGCCTGTTCTTCTCCATTGATTTCACTGTTTGCATTGTGTTACTGGACAAGATCTAGTGACACTTGCTGAGCTCAAGCTACCTGGAGACATCTCTGCTGATGCTCTGAGGGAAGATAGCAGCCGTAAAGGCAAAAGGGTCATCAAGGGTTCCTACCTCAGATTCACATTCACCAGTGAGTTAAAGGTAGGGTTTTCTTTAGAATGTCCCGTTCTGCCATCTCTGTCGCAGGGGCAGCAACCTTTGGCAGCAACATGGAAAGACATCAGGGTAGAAAGATACCTTGAGTCTTCTCAGTAGTATTTACAAAGACTTTTCTGTCAAAGCTCTAAGAATAGGCAGAATTTGATGCTCTCTATGCAGAAAGCTATTTCATTTACCTATCTTCCATGACTGTTCAATTTTTGTTTCCAATGGCATGCTTGCTAGATATGGCATCTTGGATTAAATGGCTTTAAATCAAATTGATAATAGTATGTTAATGTGGGTGTGTAGTTAATGCACAAAATGTGTTTCTTGGCCATATGACGTGCTGCTGACCTATGTTGGGTTCCAGATATGATCTGGTTCATGCTCACAAGAACAGTGCAGGGAAAAAGAAAAAACATGGTTTGGAACCTTTATTTTGTTTGTTGACTGTCTTAATACAGGTTAGAAAAAACTTCCAAAACTCTTCAAATGCAATAAAAAAAAAAAGAAGTCAGGTTACTTTTAATGCAGTGGCAGAAAAAGTGGAATTTACAGAGAAACTGTATTCACAGAAGAGGGTGGTTCTAGTCGATCTGTAGCATGAAAGCATAAAAGCCTGCTAGAAGGTAAATTACCTTTACTTTTTGGTAGAAGTGCCAGGCTAAGGAAAAATACTTGAGTTTCCTTTCCTGCTTTTTGTCTTTTTGTAGCTAGATGCTTAAGGGTTTAGTCTCGAGTTGTTATGATGCTATTATAGTATTATTAGAAACCCGCTGAAGATCTTGGAAATAGCAGGTCAGCAGCAATTAAAAAGAAACAAATGTTTGAAAAAGACAAACACATTTTTGTGCTTCTTAATTTATTCATCTTCATACATTTTAAAATCAATGAAGCAACAAATCAAATGTATGACCTAGGTATTGTAGCCCGGTCATTCTTCTGCTGTGGAGCCTGTCTCTTCTTTGTGTATGCATTGCATCTGAAAGTTCGACTGGAATGTATTGGAAGTGGTGATGTGTCCATGTCTGAATTTCATAGAATTGTCAGAGAATGGCTTAGGCTGGAAGGGACCTTAGAGAGCATCTAATCCAACCTCCCCACCATGGGCAGGGACGCCTCTCAACTGGGCTAGGCTGCTCAGGGCCTCATCCAACCTGGCCTTAAACACCTCCAGGGAGGGGGCATCCGCAACCCCGCTGGGCAATCTAGTCCACAGTCTCACCACCCTCATACTGAAGAACTTTTTCCTAAGATCCAGTCTGAACCTATTTTCCCTCAGTTTAAAACCACTTCCCCTCATCCTGTCACTGGACACTCTTGTGAAGAGTACCTCTCCAGCCTGCCTGTAGGTTCCCTTCAGGTCCTGCAAGGCAGTTATAAGGTCCCCTCCGAGTCTTCTCTTCTCTTGATTGCTGTGAAGTAACATTCTCCAGAAGTAGGGCCTATCAGATAAGGCATGTTTCGTTAAATGTGGCCTGGTTAACTCAAGAGAGTTAATCAGTTTGAGTCTGGAAGAAAACAGTCCACCATATGTATAGACATAAGTTTTTATCTTAATCATTAAATTCATTGCTTCTGTTGCTTACAAAAAAAAAAAAAAAGTCTGTCTTAGGAGAGATGAGAGATACATTTTTCCCATGTATTTTCTTGGCAGAAGTGTTGGCTCAAACAGTTTCTGCCTTGCCATCATGGTGACACATGCATTTGGGGAGATGTGTGAATCAGGGCAGGGAATCGATGCAGACAAAATTGCTTTGCCTTTTTTCCATGTCCGGCCCCACTGTTTTTTGCTGGGTTCTGCTGTAGCAGGATCAGTCCACTCATCTGGGTCACAACATGATCCAACATACAGCTGAATGAGCACAGTTCAGAGGCTGGCGAGAGGACGCGTGGAGTGGGATCAGCTTCAATTAGAATTGCTGCCGAATGTGAAACCCTACCCTGAGTTGTTCTTTAGCTCATTGTATCATCCTACTGAAGGCAATTTCTGGGCTTTTTGTGTGGCAAAGGAGTAACTGGTCAGTGTAACTGGTGTTGGACCATGTCTGACTGGGCTGTAGTAAAATTAGTTTTGTCCTTACTAAGATTTTCATGACAGTTAATGTGCTTTTACAGTAAAAGAACTGAATCCCACCTCTTTCATGTGAGAGAAAAGGCAGCTCCATGTTCAAAGCTCTGGGGAAGAACGAGGCCAGCTCATATGACTTCATACCTGTTAGCTTGCATCCTGGGTCACGGGAACAGTAGGGAAAAGTACCAAGAGTAATTGATTATTATTTTAACCAGCTATTATTAAATTGCAACTTGTCTTGTTTGCGCCAACATACTTGTCAGGTGACCCATTCCCTGGTATGTCAAAACATGATTTGATTTTATTTTTTTAATAGAGTGTAACATGTTTGAAATCTCTGGATTTAAGGTATAGGAGCACAAACAGCTTGGTAAATACACGGAGTGGCAGTCACGCTGCAGGGGGTATCAGTTCAGATGTGCCACACCAGTGTTGCAGTGTGGTGTGGTGGCAGCTTACAGAAGCAGGCAGTTATGGGCTAGCTGACAAACAGTAAACGTGGTGCTCTTGTCTTGCTTCACCTGCTAAGTAATAAACACAGAAAGTCATTTTATTTGGTACGATTGGGAAAATACACAGTTTCTGTCCACTGTTGAGTATCATCTTTGGTTTAAAAGGAGCTTATTTGAGTTAATTTTTGGTTAGAAAACTGTTTAAACTCTGTGGAGGTGCATGTCTAAGAGGTTAGAGCTAAAGGGCTATGAGTGTTAACTGGAGTAGGCAAATGACTGGTGTCTCAGCAGTGGGTTTGCCACGTGTTGGTTGCACCAAAATAACCAACCCTTACCGCAAAATAAAATGCTGACATTTATCAACTTTGCTAAGGTTTAGACTAACATAGTTAACCTTCTCAGTGCAGCAGACCAAGTGTGCTAATACGTGTGGTTACCAGAGATGTGCTGATAAGCTGTAGTGTGATAGCTCCGTGTAGCTAAATATATTTATGTGGCTGTACCTGGGCTAACATGGCACAATGGCTCTTATACAATAGGTACTTGTTGCAGAGTAAACACATGGAGATTTTATTTATTTTTTTTTTCATGTGAGTGCTTTCTTTTTAAAATTTTATCTTAATCTCTGGAGAATTGGTTTGATAAAAACTTTCCTGTAGGCTGGGTACCTAGACCGTGTTTCAACTGCAAATGTATTGCTAGGGAGTGTGGGTCCACTCCCCCTACCAGAGGGGAATCGCTGTGGGGTTCGGGGCTCCTTTTGTTCAGCTGTAGAGGTGAAATGGTGTTTTAGAGCTCCCGGGTGCATTTATTGAGAATGTCTCTAGCCACTACTGAAAACTTCAGTGCTGAACTTCTTTGCTTGTCCACAGCAGAATGTACCCCAGGCTGTGTGTGTCCAGATGAGACTGTTTAAAAAAATACTCAGATGAGTGAGAAAATAGACCTAACGCGTGCTCTTGTTTGGCAGATAAGTCAGATTATTGTTGTCAGCGTGTCAACCTAGTCTCGCAGATGTCTGATATTTAAACAAATTTAAAGAAAACATTAAAGATTGACAGAAGCAAAGCATTACCCAACAGCTGTTTGGGTTTTTCTGCGTGAAGGGAAGTTGAATGAAGGTAGTTGCGTTACTACTTAAATCAGCAGACCGATTGGTTTGCAATTATCTATCGATACAAGTGAAATGAGTTGCGTAATGTTTTCTTGTTTTGTTTTTCTTCCTGTGGAAGAAAAAGAAAATTGGCAGGGACCATTTGAAGGATTAGGAAAGAGCTGTTTGTAGATGGACATTTGTCAAACTTGCTTTCTTAGCTCGTGCGTACCAGCTTGGTTTTGGAGTAGTGTAGAGCAGCCAGAAAAATGTTAAAAAGGAAGAAAGAAAGAAGGAAAAAAAAGTCGAGCCAATCCCCGCAGTCACACTTCAAGGCTGAAATCCTCTTTTTCTCCAGAGTAGCCCCCAACAGCCGAGGAAGGGAGCGAGCCAGGGAAGCGGCCGGCACCTAGGGAAACGTTTTGTAACTTTTCGGCTCCGCTGCTTTGTTAAATGGGAGAGTGCAGGCGCTGGGGGAAGGGCGAGGTGGGCCAGGAGAAGGAACCCGGGGACAGCTGCCGCCCGCCTGGCTCGGAAGGTGCTTCGAGGACAGGGGGCTCGCGGGAGGACTCGGGGCCGGCTGGGGGCTCGCCCGCCGCAGCGGGCCGGGACGCTCGGCC